>JAAOAS010000192.1:0-79384 GCA_013396035.1 Fusarium pseudocircinatum
GAATCTACCACCGGGACCTCAAGCCGGAGAACATCCTGGTGACAGACCACGGAGACACTGTTAAGCTGGCTGACTTTGGTCTTGCTACTTCTGATGATCGATCCGAGGACTACGGATGCGGTTCAACATTCTACATGAGTCCAGGTACATACTATTCCCCCTCCCCCCTTCCCCTTTGAAAGCACCCCTTTTGTATCTTGATGTTATCACGGATGGGACAGACAACTAACATATTTTCTTTCTCTCTCTTCAGAATGCCTGGACCACTCTGCTAGGAAGCCTTACTACCTTTGCGCCCCCAATGATGTCTGGAGCCTTGGAGTTATCCTCGTCAACCTCACCTGTGGACGCAACCCATGGAAACAAGCTTCCTTCCAGGACTCTACTTACCGTGCCTATGCCGGATCCAAGGACTTCTTGAAGACCATCCTCCCATTGTCGGATGAACTGAACGACATTCTGGGACGGATCTTCGAGCCCATCCCCGAGCAGCGGATCACTCTTTCTGAGCTCCGAACCAGGATTATGGCCTGCTCTATGTTTACCGTGCCGCCCATGTCGTCTCTACCGACACCTCCGGCCTCACCAAACCATATCACCGAATACGTTTCCTCCGAGGATGCCATCATCGACGACTATGAGTACGACTCACCTCTGTCGCCTGCCTCCTCTGACGATGAGGGTTCGCTTACTTCAAGCGACTCTACCATTGACGACCTGGACGACGAGTTTGAACAGGAACGCCAGATGCCACAGACTCCTCCTGAGTTTGCACCACACGCCTTCGATCCTGAGGAGCCCAAGGAACACCAACTCATCTACCACAGCCAGGAATTCGTGCCCCAGAAGTATTCTGGGCCCGTCCCCGTGCCAGTGGCCGTTCCCCCTCAGCCCATGCTCTGCCAGCAGGTCCCTATGCCAGTACAGGCTCAGGTTCCTGTCTCTGTGCAAGCTCCTTGTCAACCCAAATCCTACTTCCCTATCTGGGATATGGTAAAATACGTTCAACAAGTGCCCATGCTTCAGCACCATGTGCCCTTTCATCAACAGGTCCCCTTCATGCCTACGTTCCAAGGCTGTTACTAAGGTCTGAGACATGATCTCTCACCTTCGACATAACGGCCACTATTATTACTCCCACGACCTCACCTGGATGAGATGTCACCGAGGCCACAAACCCCACTGGCCCAGGACACTGTTTGATTCTTCTATACCACCTTGGATATTACTCGACTTTAATATCGACCCTTGGCCACAAACACCACCATGGAACCATTACCTATCAAAAGCCGTGCAAGGATACGCCTACCAAAAACACTTCTTACGACCCATTGAATGACAGTCCGGGATTGCTTCTTTTCGGCCTTGTATTCCCCTTTTTTGGAGCAATATTTTCTTGTTTCGGGTTTTTATTTTCTTTGTCATAAACCTTTTCTTTATTTCATTTACAAAATACTTATTTAAAAAGCGAGGAGTTTTGTCTTTTCGAATATTATGAGGATGGACAAGATATCAGTTGTAGAAGCATGATGTTTGGCGCATCGAGACTTTTATGGGAGGCGAACTTTGTTTGTTGTTTCTGCAGAGACAGAAAAGAAGACTTGGAAAGATTGGAGTTGTTGCTTGTCCGATCCTCGTTTATGTTCTTTTCTCTACCAGCCCAAGGAAGAGCTTATGTTTGTTTTGCCCAGGAATTCCAGAGGATAATGACTGTTGATCTTTTACTCCTCGTTTTTGTTATGCTATTACTGTCTGGAAGGCGTCTGTCTTTTGTGATAGAAGCGGGAAGAATGGCTATGGCTTGCACTTGAACTG
The DNA here is from genome assembly GCA_013396035.1 of Fusarium pseudocircinatum. Classification (NCBI taxonomy): domain Eukaryota; kingdom Fungi; phylum Ascomycota; class Sordariomycetes; order Hypocreales; family Nectriaceae; genus Fusarium; species Fusarium pseudocircinatum. The sequence continues at coordinate 1,816 of JAAOAS010000192.1, forward strand.
GATCAGAGATACCTCTTTACTATTTTTATCATGACGGATCGGATGGGGACTCTTCAAGAAGAGGAGGAAAAGAAGTTGACATGGGACAGGAGTCTTATGGACTTGACTCCTGGTCTCGAGCAAAGATTAGAGCGAAGAGGATGGCTCAATAGCCACAGCGCATATTGCGCAACCATACGTTTACTGAGGGATAGACGGCACCTCGCACAAAGAGATGCATCTGCCGATCATCCTATGAATGAAAGATTACACACAATAAGATACCTCACTCATACAAACTGTCCCAACTTTTGCTGTGCCATGTGAAATGTGAGTGAACTTGACTGTCCGTCTCGACATACAGCAACCAACAGCAGCAGCAACATGATGATGTCTCACAAAGGCAGCTTCGGAATAGCGTCACGTACTATAGACCCCGGTCTACCGCATCACACTACGGTGCTCCCGCTCAAGCTGCATGCGAGCCGAAGTAGAAAAAAGCAACTTAACCATCCCTGGAACTCGTGCATCGTGGGGCGGGCGTTAGCGATGCAACGCTTGCGAGAGCGAGAAAAAAAAGAAAAGAAGAGAAGGGAAAAAAACAAGGCGAGAACGTGGCGCCCAATGAGCAGGGATGGTTTAGTTAGGGCGAACGGCATGAGTTTTGGAATGGATGTGTGGAGATGGTTGCAGCGAATTAGACGGGCAGACGTGAAAAGGTGAGGCGGGCTCGAGGAGGGTAGCGTGATGAGGAGGAGACGATTATTGGGGCGATGGACGAAGGATGAGGATGAAAGTCAAGACAATCTTACTGCTCACATCACGGAGACGAGAAGTGTGGTGTTGGTGGTGGTGAAGGTGGTGAAGCTATTCAGGGAAACATGAGAGACAACTGATAACATTCAAGTAGTGACAAGTACACGGAATAAATGATACTCTATAATACCCTGGTTATAACAAGGTACTATACAGAGTACACCGCAGAGGCCATTTAAACTGCCGACCACTCAACGTGAGACAAAGCACGGAAATGGAACTCTACTGCATGCATCGCATTATCTCAACCCAGTCACTAACAACAGACAAGAAATCAATAGTCTGTTTGGCCTCAGTCTCACCGCTATCTAATCAAAAAAACCCTCAAGACACTCAGAAAAATGTCTCAGGCCCTTGTTTCGAGTAGAGTAATGCCCAGCTTGGGCAGCACCCAAAACCCAAACTCAAACAGAAGAGAAAGAAACATCACGGACCACTCGGTGGCATTTCCTGCCCTGCACGCACGTCAAAGTTCAAATAGCGACTTTTGAGAAATGCGCATGTTGATCACATCTCATTCCCTTGGTTGTTTCCGGTGATAAGAGAGCGAGACCACGAGGTCAAGGTCTCGCTTAGAATGCCCAGAAAGTTTAATTAGATCTCGTAACGTAAGCCTCGGGGTGGCACTTTTTCTCTAAAGAGATGGGCAAGTTTCAAGGTTGGCTTGGCCCTTTTGATGGTTCGTTTTTGGTTTGGGGGGAGGAAGAAGCAGGTTTCAGCGCTGGTTGTCGATCATGGTTCGGGGAGTGGGTATACGGCACAGCTACGGCTTAGTTACAGCGAGCACTAGCACTAACTAAAGTTAAGAAGAGGCCCGTGGTTCCACGGAGATTGATTTGATGGCTGATGGGTTCGGGGAGATAGAGCCATTCATTCACTGGAATGCTCCCGAAGCGTGGCCTGCACGAGTCTGTGAACTCTCTCTCTGACTAGGTCAAGTTATCGTATCACGCCAAGCGCTGAACTAAGTTGCACTACAGAACAATACTGTTGGCTCGTTGCCAGTGGTTGGTGATGAAGATGATGATGGGTCGTCTCTCAGCTGTGATGTGCAGTGCTAAATTATCGCTATTGTCAATTAACCCGAGCCAACCCCCTGGCCAGAGAATGATATCAACCTCTCATGATATCTCCAAGGTTGGTAAGCAACTTAGTTAGGTTGTGAATGATGATCAGATCCGGTAACCTTCACAACTGCATGATATGAGAACACTGTACACTGTAACTACTCTACTGTAAATGCTCAACTCTAGTGACACAAACTCGTAAACGCCAACATCTGGAATCTCAACTTTGACTTTCCTCCTCAACTCGGTCCGAGCTGTAATCGTAGATCCTGCGGCCACAATCTCCTCCCCCGGATGGCGCCGACCATTGCATCTGTCACGATCCAGCCCTTTCTCTCCCGTCAAACCCAAAGCCTCCCTTGGCCTGCAGGATAACATTAAGCCTTAGCCGCAGCCCAGCCCAACCCACGATCATCATAATTTCCTCATCCACGGTGTACGACTCATGACATGTAAGCCAACCCACCTGCGGATCTTGTTCTCGGCCTCATCGCACAGATGTTGTCAAACCAGAAACAGTGTAGTAAACCTGGGCTTACGGACCGAAACTCTATCATCGCTCGATAGTTTCCAAGGCGAGGAGGGGGAACGTGTCACGTTTCCCCATAACCCGCGAGTCAAGCCATTGATCGTCATGGTCTTCTAATTAATAAGTTAACCTTCTTTGAGGCTATGCTTGGGGATTTGCAAAAGCTGAAAAGAAAGACCACAACAAAACCTGTGGCTGAAGGTTGTACATGTGAGCTGTATCGTGTCATTGTTAGTTACATGGGGCGTTCGGACTATGCTAGCCGTGTTTCACGCGATATTCTTGGTAGAGTTCGACGGTTCGTGTTGGTCCTATGCGCGTTGTAACCCTTCTGCATTGAAGAGACAGCGGCTGGAGGGTTTCGATATGAGCCACTGAACTCTCGTGAGAAGTGAAACGAAGTTAGAATATCCCCTTAATTTTGGTGTTTTGTCGTTGGAGTGGTTGCGGGGGAGGGGATGTTCGTCAGTGGCGGTTGACTTGACTTTCCAGGGCGCGGGAATACCTGGGGAATTGGAGGCTTAACTGGAGGTCGGTACCATTAGAAATCAGCCCGTTCTAAGAATATCGTGGAGCGAACAGTGCAAAGGAGGTTGATGAAAGACGTCTGCGGTTGGGAGGGAAGTATGCTTCCGAGTGACATTCTTCGAGTGTTCCGACAGCCCGAGCTGGGAAATGCCGTTCTCTTTGTCTTGACGGACACAACGACCAGGTCATACGTTTCGTCGAGCCTATGTTGGCACATTTGGCCGAGTGAATCTTGGCTTCCTGAAGGAGTATATACTGAGGCGCTGGAGAGGTGTGAGGCTATTCCCAGACACTCAGCTCATGGAAGAAGCCGTCGTACGACATGAACCCAAGACTTGCATAGCCTCAATCATTGCCATGTACGCCAAGTCACAATTGCGTGTCTTTTGAAAGGTCTTTTGGAGAATTGCGATCCTGTATATCCCCGCGAGGGAGTGTAAGACAACTTAGGATTGCTATTCGAAGTAACAGCAAGAATTTGGTGAGATTAGCATAGCTTTACACTAGTTATCATCGTTACCTGGGCGTAAGGTCATAGGTCTTGCTGCTGGAGAGCCCTACATTGTGTATGCTGAGCTGCTCCCCTGAATGAGGCGACAACCATGTAACTCCTCGATATGACTTGGCCTACTGGTTACGCCCATAATATAGATCAACTCGAAGATTCTAGTACTCGAGAAGATAGAAACTATGATTGTCATGTAGGCCTAAATCGTCTCCCCGAGCAATGCCAGAGGGTTACACGTCCACGAGGATTTGAGACACTTTGATCAGGAGCGTATGCAATCATTCATGGCCACCCGATCAAGAAGAAAAGAGCCTAAAGTGAAACTGTAGTTCTTATAACAGGATTGGTTCATATAATACAGGCCTTATGATCTTTGAGCGTGCCGATATCAACGAGTGTCATAAGAGCTTCAGGGGAGGAGGATTGCAACTTGAGCATTCCGCACAAGTAACCCCCCGTAATGCCCACGGATTTTGGTAAAGAGTATAAGAAATAAGCTTAGATAATCGTGTAAGCCTGGATTTAGTAGAGGATTCAGATGCAAATCGTGATCGAGAAGAGTCTCCTGGATGTTCCTCAAGAAAGAGCTCGACGCAAGGATGGCCACCGTGACCAACACCTGCGGTTTAGCAAGAATACACCATCAAACAGGAAGTGAAACCAGTTCGAATAGATGTGAAATTGTTTTTAAAACTAATCTCGGGTGTAGCTCAATAGGAACGCCTTCCAAGTGTAACCTGGGCCCCCTTTCACAGACAGTACACTTGACACGAACTCATCTCCACAGCCACAGTGCCGAAGTCAGCAGCGGCAATCTCGAGACACATGCGATCATGAGGATGTAAATATAAACGGGGATGGAAAAGTGAAGGTAAGCGCACCATGGGTATCGAAGCAGATCGAAATGGTACCAGCTGGGTAAGAGTCTTGGGAGACACACTCCCAAACTTCAAGAGCATCGTCGAATGACTATCATATGCCCATTAATATCTTCAACGCTTGCTAATACAAGATGATACGCTAATATTACCCCCTCAAGAGCAGTCAAGAAACCTCAGGCTTCTATCCTAAGTGACAAAAGGGTTTGGGTGAAGTTGGTAGAGTTTATACAATTGAGTATAGATTTTAGTAGACTGTAAGTCAGGAGCTTCTGGAACCTCAGCTTGCTCTCTGTCTCCATGTGGCTCCGAAAACTAAGCGGTCACCACTTCGTGGTCCTCCTCCGACTTCCTGAAAGCATCCTGAAGGGGTATCTCTGCTAACGGCACGATCTTTGTCTTCTTGACAAACTTCCATATCAAGTACGCTGCGGTAACGAGAGGGATATCCCTACAGAACGATTAGTATAAGAACAAATTTGATCTCTATTATCGGGACCACTTACAAATAAGATGACACAAAGCCAACGGGATCCCAGTTACCCCTGGTAAAGACACGGAAACCGCCCGTAAGGAGGATGAGCAGCGTCATGAACAAGCCGGCACACGAAGAGTAGACTACTCTGTTGTTAGCTAAGCTTCTATAACTTTAGGCTCTGACTTACAAGTCCAGGAGTTGTGCCAGGGCAGTTTTTCGATCGGGATTCCTTGCTTTTTCATCGCAAGGCGCAGACGAATGTGGTTCAACAAGATTGACGCCCAGGAGATCAGGACTCCCGCCGCTGTCAGGTCGACCAGCCACCAGAAAACGGTCATAGCTCCGTTTGAGAGACTCATGAAGCTGAGGAACATGAAGCAAGTGAAGAAGAGCACGCAGACATAAGGCACACCCCACGCGGTCGTGCGGAGGAAGATCCGAGGTGCCTGTCGCTTGAGGGCCAAACCATAGAGAACGCGGGTGCCGGCGAGAAGACTCTGATTTGACGCCGACCACGCGGAAGTTATGACAACGGCGTTGACGACTGAGGGGATCGCAGGGATGCCGGCTGCAGAGGCTGCGATGACAAAGGGGCTTTGACCTGCGGCTCCGGACTGATCGTTAAGTCTCTCGTCGTCGCTTCTCACAAGCATGCCAACAATGAGGATGGCCAAAATATAAAAGACTAAGATTCGAATGAAAACGTTCTTGCAAGCCTTGGGGATCGCACGCGCAGGATTCCGCGTTTCGGCTGCGGCCATGGCGATAGATTCCACACCTGCGAAGGAGAAGACGGCGCTGGTCATGACAGACCAATAACCAAGGAACTGACCCCAGCTCCCTGAAGCGATATATTCAACAAACGGTCCTGGGTCCTTCCAGTATCTGAAGCCAATTCGCTCTGTGCCTGGGACGCCTCCCAAGTTGATGACCAAACCTAGGATGATGAGGAACACGACCAAGAGGATTTTGAGAAGGGCGAACCAGAACTCAACCTCGCCGAAAACTCGGACGAAGCAGAGACCGACGACAGTGGTGAGGACGATGAAGATCATGATCCATAGCGAGGGATTGATATCGGTCCAGAACTCGAACAACACACAGATGGCCGTGATTTCTGAAGGGATCGACAGAATGTTGCCGTAGACCAGATTCCATCCGATTGCGAACCCCCAGGCGGGATCGACGAGAAATTCAGCATGTCGCACAAAAGCTCCTGTCACCGGCAACAACGCAGCGACTTCTCCCAAGGCGAATTGCACGGCGCACACAACGAGACCAACAGTCGCATAGCCAAGCAGCGCGCCGAGAGGACCACCAGTCTGAACAGACTGGCCTAGACCGAGAAAGAGACCTGTACCGATAGCGCCAGCGATACCCAGCATAGAAAGATGCCTCTCGTGCAGACCTCGCTGGAGGCTCTGCTCCTCGGTGGCCGTCACAAGATCGCCATTGTTGTCGTTCCTCGTCTCTACGCCCATTGACGGGCTTGGTTTTCCACCAGCAGCAAGAATGTCGGCGCTCATCTTTGACGCCTCCTGATCTGGTTGGTGATGAAGATATTTGATGAGCGTTGATCGTGGTCTTGGCGGAGAGAAGTCTTCTGTTTACGAGCTCAGGGAGCAAGAATTAAACCAGTATGCCAAAATAAACCTGTACAAGATCTTGCAAAGATATACTAGACTTGCCTAGATCTTTTCATCACCTTCCTTTGCGAGGCGAGAAATGCCTTATCGACGCCATCACTTGAGCCAATGGTGCAATCTGAGATTGACTGGGGGGCTTCGGACAGTCAGATACGGATACCGGCAATATTCTTCATGGTTGCGGATGTGATTGCTCTTTTGATCTATGGCGTGGTTGAGGGAGTGGGTTGGGACTCCATTTAATTGGAATTTTGCAAAGTCTAATCCTTCTAGAACCCGGCGATCTATCGACACGCTGAGTTGAAGCTACTGTACTTCTGCCTACCCTACAATACCTGAGATGTGATACTCAACTTCGTATGGGAGGAGCATTAATAAGGACAGCTCATAGCTATTGAGGCCTGTTCATGAATCGTCAAATAAGGTACCATATCGGATACAATGCGGAAACAAGCATTGGTCTGGGCTCTCAATCGCTTCTTGTTAGCACTGGCATTCCAGCTGTAGTTTATCATCAAACATCCGAGTCGAGCTGCAACCAACGACTAATCGGCTTTCCTTTTCGCAGATGCATTCAATGAGTAGGCCTGCAGCAAGGAATAATAGTATACTTCTAATACTGTTCTACTAATTTATAACCGCCCAGAAGCTTTGTTTCACTTCGAATTACACAACAAAAAAACCAAACACACGCAGACAAAAACCAAGAAACCGAGCACTACCTACAGGAGAATCGGAATATTACGTTTTTTGGTGAGCCCTGCCCCTTCGTCCCGTAGGCTTTCGACCACCTCAAAGGCACTAAGTTCTGGCTCGCAGGTGGTCCCTGCTGGAGGCAGCTCTCCAGTGAGGAAATAGTCGGCTACAATCCACAGAGTGCAAATGGATGGATGGTTGAAAAGACCATGCTATGAGTTTCTGTTAGTATCCCCACCAATTCAAGACTTGGTATTATACTTACACCAACACCTCCATGAACAACAACCTGGCTTCCAGGAAATCGGGCAGATATCTTCTGGGCATGACTTAAGGGAGTCACCGGATCGTATTCACCGTTGACAAGAAGGATTGGGTTCTTTGTCTCGACTCTTGAAAGGCTTGTGAGATTTATCCCCTCAGCTGCGTATATGTTCCATCGAGAACACGCCGAGCGAGTGAGTAGGACGGGGTGGAAGAAGGGGTTATGAGTGGCCTGTTCGTAGTCGTGGCGCCAAGAGTCAATGTCCTCAATATTTTCAGCGCGGAAAGTTGTGTCAGTGCAGAAGATTGCTAGATGGGCAAGGTCGGATTGAGGGTTCCATGGAGTTGTTATGTTTACCAAGCGATCAGTAACCTGTGGGCACTTCGATCGATTGCCCTCCAAAGCCGTATCGATCAGTTCATCCAGCTTGAGGTAACCTTTAAGATCGTAGAGAGCTCCCAAAACCCAGGTGGTCAGCCAGAGTGATTTAGGGCGGCCCAAACCACCCCCAACTCCTGTGCAGACAATGAAGACACGTTTGAGGAGGACTTTGAGGAAATCATCTCGTTCTTTGGGAAGCTTGTTAGCCGAGTGACATGTATTATTGGGGGCTGCCATGCACTCGTCGTAGAAATGATACAATGCCTTCTCGGCATCCCTGATACTATCGAGCCCGAGGTTTTTGACGTAGTCGTCTGCGAGCAAGTTGCCATCGAGAACCATGCGTTCAATACGGTCAGGAAACATACCAGCCAGAACCTGGCCTAGGACTGTGCCGTAAGAAGCACCGTAGTAGTTGATGCGGTTACCTTCACCTAATGCCGAGGCAATTTCTGCGATATCTCTGGCGACGAATGCAGTACCACGGAACGCTCTAAATTCCTCGTCCCTCGTAACAAAAATTTCCGTGAAAGTGCTTATATAGTCAAAAACGTCGACGTTGAACTTTTTAGCGAGGAACTGATCACTGAGGAAGGATGACGAATTCTGAACAGTGTAGACGAGCTCTTCGGCCGTTTGCGTCAGAGATCCTTCATCACCAGGCGGGACCAACGTCTTGCCAGTACCACTAGTTCTGGGTTAGATTTGATTTGTCCTAACATGGAATGACTGAGATGTCACCTACCGTGGATCAAAACTGATTAAGTCGTATTGTCCGCCAAAAAGCTCGGTAACGTTGGGGGGGATATTTAACAAGCCGTCGACTCCGGAAGCACCTGGACCGCCAAAGTTCATAATGATGCTGCCTTTGGGCGCTTTCTCGGTCGATTTCTCGGTCGCTTTGAGCTTGATCAAATTCAACGTCGTAGTGTTGCTGCTGTATTTGCCGGTATAGTCGAGAGGAACAGTTAGATTACCGCACTCGAATGCCTTGTTCTTTTCCAGTTCCTTGTATTTAGGAATGCCTAGATTGCACCGGGTCCATTTGATGCGACTCTGGGAAGAGATACCCTGGGCGTCTCTGGGAATACTAGGAGCGCCATCTTTGGGCAGAACTGTAGCATGTGTGCAGTGCAGGAACAGGAGCAGGTGGATGGGAATAATGTTTATGAGCTTCATGTTGAATAGGGAGGGTGACGATGCGATGCTGAGAGGGTGATATACTGAATAACGTTGACACGCCGACGAAAATGGGTGGGTTGTAAATGATTGAATGCGTTGAGAGATGTGTGTGAAGGTCCAAGTTTGTTTACCAAGGTGTCCGACTTGGAGTTGTTTGACTCCCAGTATGACACCGATGGAAGGGGCCAGCGACGAGTTGCGTCAGCCGCGACGATGAGTTCGGAAGGAGTTGAACACTCTTTCCCCTCTAATGCCTAGAAGATATTGGGGAGTTGCGACCGCGGCGCCTGAAGAGCAGCCCCTGAGCTTCGAAGCATTTGAAAGCATCAGACATTAGAGCACGCAACCCAGATAGATACAGAATGATTGAAAGCAAAAGAAAAGGAAAGGATTCGAGACTTTCTTAATGAGAATTCGTACAAATGCCAGGATTCGAGTTGGCCCATGCTTCATCAAACGTGCTTATGATGAACCCGATATCGTACCAATACTAATGACACTGGTAGGAGGCACGGTCGGTGTCAAGCTACTTCCATCTTCGAGTCAAGGAGGGATCAGATCTGGGAATGGGCGAGTTGGAGCCTTCCATGATTCCGCATTTGTGCCGTTGGCTCATGTACGGGTAGTATGCGGCATCACGAAGCTTGGGCTGGCACAGGCGGAAGAAACTCAGGGTCAAATACGTCGTTCATCTCCAGCTGCGAGACACCCTTCAATCACTACAAGCCAATAAATGCTTCGTCTCTTCGTCTCCTTGTATTACAAAACTTGCTTTCGGTTTAATCTACGTGTTTCGGTAAGAGAACCTGGCACATATTTTGTTGACTCGACCAACAACAGAGCCATGGTGTCTGTTGATTGTCGCATAATGCCTTCAGCGAGCCTACAATAAAGGACTGACATATTGAATTTATCCTGTACCGAAACTATGTGCTTGATGGAGATTAAAGTTGAAGATCTCACCAAGTCCCGTTGCACCACTGAGCGCTCGCGTATCGTTTGTGTAGAAATGTGATGGCGATTAAAAATGTAACCGATGAGAAACTCTTCTGCGGGTCTTTTCCAAGGAAACAAAGTTGATAGAACAACAATCCTCCATGAAGGACCTGCAAGTCATCTATTCCAACACTTGAGCTGTAAGCTTGTCTTGCGTACAGACTTCTCCGAAGCCTGGTCTGGAACACATGGTATTGCATCCACCGAACTCCCTGGACTTGTACAACTCATTTCAGCGACAGACTTCAAAAACACGAAATGTCGAAAATGCAATCGAGCACGATGGAAAAAGCCAGCTGGGAGGCCACGAGTCAAAGGCTGCTGGGAGAGATCCATGTTGCATGATTTAAACCCCAGGCTCATCATCATACGACCAAAGTATGCCATGCTGAGACTTCTCATCCCAGAGCCCCGAATCCCCTGCCTCGTCATTGAATGCCATTTGAAGCCCGCTGCCTAACGTGAAAACACAGCACGACCTGCAAAATATTGTCAGCTTGTGGAATAATACCAAGTCGGGGGGTTATACGTACACCGCAGTTGAGACGCCAAGGAATGTCTTTACGCAGCCAACAAGCCCACCCAAGGGGCCAAGACAGAGACCCATGTTTGGTTTTGTATAAGTTTATAGCAAGATTGGAGAGGCCGAAATCCATTGCAAGGGATGGTGTAGATGAGTGCGGGCTTCGAGCGCAATCGTAAAGGGAACTTTTGTGTCGAGAAGTGATTGCTCGGAAGGAAGAGAGAGGCATGAGGTTTTATACTCACTTGGAGCCTGAAAATAAAAGTTTTATGCCTTGGGGGAGAAGGTTTTACAACAAAGGTCTGCATATTAGTGTTCAACGACGGAAAGCCAAGCGGATCAAACCACTCTGTTTATCAAGGACCGCGCCTGCATAGAGAATTGGCTGAGTTATTTCGAAATTCATTGCCGTGTAGAACAAAGAGTCACAGAACACACGCATAATGAGAGAAAAAGCACTCTATTTGAAGATCCTGGCGTATCCCTATGCTGTCTTGTATCCCGTAATGCTGATGATCCAGAGCGCCGGGCCTGTTTATAATAGAAAGTCTGGGGGATAAAACCTCTACTCTATTGTAGGGAAAGAGTTCTTGAGCGACGGCTCAGGATGGCGAAGATGCATCTATGGCTCCGTTCAAGGTCTTGCAGATCTCCCAATCTACCCACCGAACGCCTCTAAGCGTAACTCTGACGTCGCTATGCAGTCAATGAAAGACAAAATGAACGATAAAAAGCAAAAAAGAAGAGAAGAAAAGCCCGTGGTCTCATCCAACCGGTATCGTGTATGGTCAAGAAGAAACGCTATTGGCGAATCACTCGCGATGCTCGTGAGATTCATGCGATTCGTGAGACTGGGTGATAGTTTCAGCGCCCAATGACTTCTCTGTTGGCAAGACAATAGCTCGGTCCAAGGCATAGGGAAGTCCACGATGGCGCCCACGAATCATCATGGCGCAGATGATAAGTTTACTGAATGTCGAAAACTCGGTGCAAAAAGACGAATTGATGGTAGGGTATCCTAAACTCAAGCCGACATTACAACTACATCACGATTAGCCTTGACGATCATGATGAAGGGAACATCCTTACTATGCTGAAACGCCCTCGAACAACATCGGCCACATTGCGAATGCCTATTATGGTGAGCGTTATGTCCAATGCCCTGTGGAGCCATACTCACCGGATCATTGCCGTCCATGATCTTCTTGTGCTCAGCGATAGAGATACACAAAAGCCCAAGACAGATGTACCACAAATCGAAACTCAGCTGGTTCCGGAGATGGGTTACAAAATATGAGCCACCGTCTTCTTCATCATATTGTAGACTATGCTCGTAAATGCCCAAAGAGCGCTCTTCATAGGTGTTTGAAGAACGAACGACGATTGAGATAGGGTACACGGAGATGTACATCATGATGAGCAACGCCATTTGTACAGCCGGGTTAACATTGGCAAGGTTAAAACTGGCTGTACCAGTGTGTCGAGAACTAACAGCCTGAAAAACAGCGGCGCAGAACCTCTGCCACCCAGGTAGTACCGTCACAGTCGAGTTGTCCAAGTCCAGGAGTATGATGAATAGAACATCAACGAGATTAAGGAGGGCGAGAATGCCAAAGAGCGCCCAGGTTGGTCCACTGGGGAAAAGTAGGGTATAGCATCGCCGCGGGTGATTAAGAAGAAAGTGTAGCGGCTCTTGAAGGGATGACTGCTTCGGGACGGCCTTGGAAGTAGCCCAAATGACGAGCCGGAGGAGAACAGGGTAAAAGGTGTGGCCAGCAAGGGCGAGGGCGCTCATGATGAGAAGGGGAGCTGGAGCGTCATTGAAAGATATCATTGAATCGGGAGTCAAGGTAAAACCCAAATTGGTGATCATGGTTTGAGCAGAGTAGATTGCCCTAGATAAAAGGTGAGAAGGACAGAAGCCATAACCCAAGAGGGAACTTACCACCATATTCGGTTTTGCCCGCATTCGTCGATGTACTCAACGTACTTCTTAGGAGCATTCTGAACCCATGCTATCAAGCAGACAGCCCCGAGGCAGTGAAGAAAAACATAGTAGCCTGTAGACATCAGCATGTTGTCCCTGGCCAACCGCCCGAAGACCTACCAATGATTATCTTGAGTAGGAGCTTCAGGCTTTTGTACTCGATACCACCCAGTTCCTCCCGGTCCTTAGACGACAAGTTGTGGAAGATAGAGTTGCGCCCTATGGTAACCTCTCGAGACAACCGGGGAAAGTCACCCACGGCAAGTGTTGGTGCCCTGGCTAGCGAACGCTCCTTAGGCGCTTGAGTAGGATTGCCAATAACAAAGAGTGACGAAGCAACGTTGGCGACGCGCTCGACGGAGCGGACTTTAGCCAGACTAAGGCCTGCACTACGTCTACGGCGAAGGATACCAATGGGGGTGGACTGAGTTCGCGAAATAGGTTCAATAACATCTTCTAGAAGGAGGGCTTAGCTCATGTCACATGCAATACGTGCAGCAACAGACAGGGATCGCACCATCTCGAGTATCTCGGCTGAACCGTCGCTCAGTATTTAGCTCGACAAAAGGAAGACCTAGATACGTCAGTTGGTACGAGGAGAGGAGCAAATAGTGGCGTACCTTGGTCTCGAGCGCGAGGACCGGGGATATAGAGAGTCGACTCCTGCTGTTCATGGCGAGGATGGCGATCGGTCGAAGGATCAAAAGTGATTCTCGTTTCGTGCTGGTCTTCCTCTTTCACCTTCTCTTCCTTAATTGTGGGTGAAAGAATGTCTACCGGCCGTTGTTGGGTTGGATGATCAGGAGCTGGATCAGTCCGACTCCGAGCCTCGATTGGCGGGAGTGCATCCCGCTCCGCGACATTCTTATGGACGCGTTCTGTCACAGATCGTGCAAGTCCCGGTCTTTTGTCAAGCACTTCTGAAAGAGGATTATCAGCTCCATTTTCTGGATCCTCCTTAGGATCTAGATCCACTGGTCTGCGTCTGCTGAGCAGAGCAGGAGCTATATGGCGAAACGTCAGCAGTGGCCGCCAAGTAAAGGCGAGGACGAACTGACCAGCATTCTTGAGGTATCTTCGGAACCAGATAAGGCGAACGACCACGACTATAATATTGATTGTCACAAGATTGCACACTAATGGCACGAAGTACAGAAACAGCTGCTGGTATGTCTTCAGTACAGGAACATCGACTCTGTAATGAAAACGGTTAGCACCGTTGAAGCCCACAAAGTGTGGTAGAAAGTGGCTCACGTAGTTAAACCGGTAACGGTTGAGGCGCTAACGCCAAAGAAATAGGCATCGATTGCACTCAGCTTGCCTTCCGGATAGATGAACAAGAAGCTCGACAGACCCATGCAGATGATGTAGATGTCTACGTGCCGCCAAGTAGCGTTGTCAGCCGCATCCTTTCAGCACCTTGTCACTAGAACGGCACTCACAGTGTATTTTGACAAAATTGAGATTTGGGCGCCACATGTTCGTCTGTTTGGCGTTGATACGCCGAAGACGATGCCCCAGTGAGAAGGTGTTTCAGGGCTGTTTGCAACTTGAACGGGCGTAAGGTCTGGATGTTCTGTGCCGTTTTCCGAGGAAAGTGAGTGAGTGAGCAGGTTACAGACCAACTCGTTTGAGCAAGAAGAGAGTGCGAGCAGGCAGTGTTTGAGCGAATTATTGCCAAGCCGAGGAGCCGGGATGCCAGCTGTGAAGGCATCTGCAATAGCGGAAGTGGTGCATTGACAATAGAACCCGGCGGGCTAACGCAGTGGATGTAGGTGGCCACCACAATTCGCTGACAATAGACGGGTCATTGTCACGGTATTGTTAAGGAAGAACCTCTCTGCCCAGGGTAGCATCCGGTAGTCATCGAGCACGGCCGATAGGAACCGCAGCTCTTGCAGGGGAATGGCGGTAAGGGACCCTGAGGGTATCATAGAGGAGGCCTCGCGATACCTGATTTGGCTGATATAACGTCACTTGCAGGCCGTTTCAATGACAGCAGTTGGGTGCTTTGTTTGATGAATCCCTGATTGGGCTTTAGGCGGTGGCAGTGCAAGATTAGCTGGGTCTGCATCACATGCCTAAACTTTTGGGGCCAAAGAGATAACTTTATAGCGGATACAGTTGTAGGGAGGTATCTCTAGCGCTGATGTTTAATTGAACGCATCGTATTTTGTGTCGGCTCCATGCATCAACACATCTGGGGATGGTTAGTGAGTAACTGCCCCAATGGAGTGCACAGGGCGTGGGCATGAATGTGAAGCTGGGCGATACCATCCATGCCTGAGTCATGTTGCTTCTGTCATCCATGTCTTGAACCTCGACAACAATCTTAATACTGAAACATCAACATTCGAATCGAGGTTGAGACGATGAAGAAGATTAGAGATTGGGATGTCGACGCTAAGCTCAATGCCAAGCGCCAAGATCAGATCAACTGCAAGTGCTCGCGCGAACAGACAGGGAGGACACATTATGTCATCCCTCAGCGAAAAAGTGGAGATGCACTCTAATCGCGCTCACGAAACGCGTCGCAACACGAGCTTTGGCTTGGATCATACATCATCATGCAAATCGAGTAAACAACAAAACAAAATTCAACCTCAATTTTCTTTCTCTTCTCGACAAGCCAATCTCTTTTCAATGACCCATCTACAGCTTCACCTTTAGCAATGGATTACAACTTTGGCCAGGACGCCCCCTCCGGCTCTGGCTCCGGGTCCTCAAACTGGCTTGGATTTGGTCAGCGCGCAACTGTCGCTTCTTCGTCCCCTGGTGTGCCCAACACTATGCCCGAGGCTGATGATGCCTCTTTTGCCGAATCATATCGCCCAGAGGCTTCTCCTTTATTCAACCCTCTTTTCATGCCCCGAAACCCGGCTCCTGAAGCTGCACCCTCGAATGCTTTAAGCCCTGGTCCTCCTCCCAGCTGGCCCTGGCAACGCGATACAACCTTCAACAGTGACGGTCTCGACTCCCCCGATGTCTCTGCTCTCCCTGAGCAGCCTTCACGTTATTCTGAATCCCCCGAAGATGATACGCCACAAGAGTCCGCTATCGTTGAGGAACCCATTGATACGCATCATGTTACTTCCCCCGAACGCGCCCCATTCTCGCCGCTGCGCGAATCCGCTGCAGGTGCGCAAGAGAACTCGATCATTCAGTCAAATATCAGCGAAGAGGTGATCACGGAGGCAGGCGCAGACCCCGTTGTAGAGGAGTCACGCGTTGAGACGTATGAGCATACGGAGACCATTGTACAATCCTCAGAAAAGGAGTCTGAAGAATTTCTTCTTCAGCAAGAACCTGACAATGTTGTTCAAAATGGCGAAGCCGATCGCGTTGAGGAAACACCCACCCAGACACCCATTGAGCAAGGTGCCGATGGCCAGCAAACCCCAGCGCAAAATCAATCCAAATCACCAGAGATTGCCTCAGCCCCTGCCACAGGACCCAGTTCTCTTAAGAATGCATTGCTTTCAGTTGGCAGAGGTATCATGAAGCGTATGTCAGCGCCACCTCCGGCAGCCGTGGCGACACCTCAACCAGAAGACTCTCAGAATCGAAGAGCTACGTCAACACAATTAGAACAACAGACCGAAAGAGCTGGTTCTACTCCCTCATTAGTCGTTGAACTGAAATCAATGTCAGAGCCTGAAAAGGCAACATTCACTTCCCAAGCTCCTGCACCTGAGGATGGCCCATCACATGATGAAGAACCTGCTGCATCAGCATCCGCAAAGCGGAGTCGACGAAGCACACAAGGGGTTGTGGAAGAGGCTTCGCGGTCTACTACAAAACCCATTCGTGGCCGCCGAAGCATTGCTTCTGCGCCAGCTTCACCCGCGGTTAAGAACGCTCCTTCGTCAGCCCAGAAACGAGCCCGCAAGTCCATGCCTGCAAGTGTTCTCGCGGATCAGACCCCCAGAAAGCGAGGACGCCCACGAAAGAGCGATGCTGTGGCCACTCCAGCCGCGCCCCCAAATACCGCAAAGAGAGGCCGCCCCAGAAAGTCAGAAGCCACTCCAATCACTGTCCCCAGCGCATCAAAGCCCTTGTCTGCCAGAGGCCGTCGTGTTGCCAGTGCTAGTAAGGCTGTAGCAACACCTCGAAGAGCTACGACCGTCCGGACACCTAAGACGGCAATTGGACTTCGTGCCGCAGCGACTCCTACGACAACACCAAAGCCTCGCGGCAGGCCACCGAAGAACCCTCCCCAGCCAACAGAGCCAACAGAAGAGGAAGAAGAAGTCGAGCCAGAGGCGGAAGCACCCAAGCGCGCTGATTCGACTGACGATGCTCCCGCCACAAAGAAAAGTACACGCACAGTCAAGCCACGCACGGTTCCCTTGCCAGCCAAGCGAGGCCGGGCTACAAGAAAGGCTGCTGCTTCCACTCCAGCGGAGAAGGCAGAACCTGCTACAAAACGTGGTCGCCGAACTGCAGCTGCGCCCAAAGAAGAGGAGCCCGCCGAAGCTCCCAAGAAGCGTGGTCGTCCTGCCTCCAAGACTGAGGCGCCAGAAGATGTGGAGTCTGCTCCAGAGCCCAAGACGCGAAAGCGAGGTCGTGCTGCCGCAGCCCAAGACACCGCAGCCGAAGAGCCGGCGCCCAAGAGACGTGGCCGCGTTGCTAAGTCTGCCCCAGAGGAAAAACCAGCACCGGCTCCTAAACGGCGTGGAAGGGCGGCTGCCTCAAAGGCCGTCGAAGAGGCCGTAAGTGAGCCTGCACCTACAAAGAAGCGTGGAGCTGCCAAGACCGCTACTAAGTTGGTCGAGAATGCTGCATCTGGGCCCGACTTGGCTCCCAAGAGACGAGGACGTGCAGCTGCCTCAGCCAAAACCACTGAAGATGTTCCTGCTGAGACCGCCACCACAAAGCGTGGACGCTCTAAACGTACAGCACCCGAGCCTGAGCCTGAAGTTGAAGCACCTGAGCCTGCGACCAAGAAACGACGTACAACACGCAAAGCCGAGGAGCCAGTTGTTGAGGAACCAAGCAAATCTACAGGCCGAAAGACAGGACGGCCTACAAAAACTGCCAAGGAAGCTGCTGAAGAGCCTGCATCCAAGCGTGGCAAGTCTACCCGCTCCAAGGCCGCTGAATCTGAAGAGCCGAAGCCTGCCAAGCCTCGTGGTCGAGCTGCCGCGAAGAAGGCACCAGAGCCTGCTGTCGAAGCCGAGGCTGAGGCCGAGCCAGAGAAGCCCAAGGCTCGTGGACGGCCCGCTAAGGGAAAGGCTGGAAAAGGAGAGCTCCCAAGCTCAAAGACCGCTGAAGCTCCAGCTCCAAAGCGAGGACGAGGAGCAGCCAAAGCCACAGCCACCAAGGCCAAAGGCTCTGCTCCTATAGGCGTGACCAAGACGGTGAGAGCAGCACAAACTGGTGTACGAAGAGGACTGCGATCAAGGGGCTGAATTAATTAATGTCTGATATACACATGCAAAACTGTTGTTTCGGCGATAAAAAGGATGGTAGGGTGGACATCTGGTTTTGAGGTTTTATTGTAAATTACTGTATTCGGGATTAGTAGGTATGGGTTAGGAACGGAACGGATCATTACGAAAGCACTTGTATGGAGTACATGGAATAGCAACAAGTTCACGTATCTGCTTCTGGTTCATCAGGGATGAAGGTGCTGAAGAATCGCAACATTTTCATTGACTTGTAAGGTAACAAACCACAACATAGCAACAGAATAGAACCATCAACAGGCAGACTGGTATCTTGAAAACAAAAAAGAGAAAATGCCACTTCAATCGTAAAGATCCTTATCGACATCGCCATCCTTGTTCGAATGGGGGCTTGTCACCTTGATGCCATTCTCCAATCGCGACAGCGTCATGATATACCCCTTGTTATCGCACCAGCTACGCACCATCTTGACCGCTGTCTTGATCTCTCGTCCATTGAGTTGCCAAAGTGACAACTCGGCGATGTCCTCATCATCAAGCGGCTTGTCTCCATAGGCTGCGGTGATCTCTCCTCCAGCATTATCGTCTGTGCCGTCGTTCCTAGGCGTGGTGGAACCCGTGGCAGGAGATTCGTCCGTGACGTCTGTGACTCGGTTGCTGTCAGCGAGACGTCGGAGGAACTTGCGCCAAACGGTCTCGCGAGCTTCACGGGTGAGAGACTTGAAGAGGAGATGCAAGCTGACTCGGCTGCGGAACGCAGTATCGATGGTATGGTACAGGTTGGTGGTGAGGAAGATGATGCCGCGATAGTACTCGAGCTCGCGAAGAAAGATGCTGACGAGTTCATTGCGATGAATGTCGTTGGGGTTACGCTCTGCCATGAAGACGTCCGCTTCGTCAAGCAGGATGACAGCGTTCCACTCGGTAGCCATCTCAAACACTCGCTTGATGTTTGCGCCCAGAGCGGCAGCATTAATACCGAGATCCTCAGCCTGCAAGTAGAAGAGAGGGCGATGGGTGCGATCCGCAATGGCTTCAGCCATGAGGGTCTTTCCTGTTCCAGGAGGGCCGGACAGAAGCATGATGAGACCTTGTCCCTTGCCGACGATTACATCTTCCATAGCCGTGTTGGCGCCGTTGGCAAGACTGTGATTCTCAACGAAGGACAGCACCAAATCCTTTTGCTGCTCGTCAAAGACGAGGTGGGAGTAGGCTTGGTCGTTCCAGACAATCGGCTCTAGATCCTCAACATAGAAGTAAACTATAGATTGTTAGCACAAGCACAGCCCATCAGACATCAGGATCTTACCCCAAAGTTTGTTCTTCAAGGCGTATCCACCGATCAGCTCGGTCATGAATGCAAGCTCTTTGGGCTTCTGAAGAAGCTCTTCCTTGTTCTTGGCCTGGTCCTCCTCATTGAGCCTCTTCTGCTGCGCCTTGGGGTGTTTGCCCTCAGGCTTGGCTTCGGCGAGATCCTGTTTACGGCGGCGGTTCGATACATCGACCACCTCAATCTCTGGGTCCTTGTTCTCGCGCTTTCCTTGGGCAAGATGGTATTTGTTAAACCCGACCACGTCGACTAGGATACGACACTCCACGTTGTGCTTTTCAACGCCAGCTTCTCCTGGGTGCAGAGCAATGCCGTTGTATGAGCAATACGCCAAGCCCTGTAGGTCAAGAACCTTGCGACCCCGAGATAACAAGCGCTGTTCAATGACATCTTTCTCTGGGTGCATTTCGAAGGGGTAGTGACGAAGGTCACGGATGGGCTTGTTTCCAGCGAACTCGTTGATCGTAAGCGACTTCTTCCTCCAGATGAACTCCTCGCCGTTGAAAGCCATGACTTTGGCTGTCAGGACGAGCTGCATGACACCTTCATTAGTGTCGTACTCGGTACCATCGACCTTGGCAATGAACTCGGAGTTCATTCCATAGCTGTAGGCTGTAGAGTCCCTGGGGAATAGAGTCCAGGCCGTACGGAAGTCAATGAGACCCTTGTCGAGCAAATTTCGTCGCTTGATCTTGATCTCGCGGAAGATCTCATCAAGAACCCTGAGGAACAGTTGCAGATATCCCTTCAGCGGATCGCCCTGCTTGGTGTTGCGATATAAATCCCGGATCTCATCTTGACAGAACCACAGAGGGCGGAAAGGCTCTTTGAAGATGGCGGTGTCATAGACATCGAGATGGAGGTCCTCCTTCTTCAGAATAGACCCGAGTGCACTGACGA
Source organism: Fusarium pseudocircinatum (assembly GCA_013396035.1). NCBI lineage: Eukaryota > Fungi > Ascomycota > Sordariomycetes > Hypocreales > Nectriaceae > Fusarium > Fusarium pseudocircinatum. The sequence continues at coordinate 21,913 of JAAOAS010000192.1, forward strand.
GAAGAGGGTTCTGGACATCGACTCGGTGGTACTTGAGAGGGTATCGGTTTTTTGAGATAGCGCCCTTCTGGATGTCTTTGATCTTGTACACTTTGATGGCAACACGGTCTCGTGCTTTGGCAATGGAGCTGGACACTTGCTTGGGTGGGAAGTCTTGCCAGTGCCAAATATTCATTGTAGGGTCCGAGTACTTTCCCTGGTAAAGGGTTTGTATGGCGGCGTCGGCACCAAACGAGGGATCTTTGTTGTTGATCTCCTCGGGCTCCTCTTCCTTGTACTCTTTCTCAAGATCAAGTGGCTCATCGAGAGGAGATTTCTTGCGGTGGAGGAGCTTGTACTTCCACTTCCAAGTCATGTCTGAAATGCTATCGCCAACCTTTTCGAGCATGCTGGGCCGAGGTGGTTCTCTCTGTCTTGCAAAGTCTTCGTCAGAGTCGCTGTCGATGATAGTGACTCGCGGCCCAGGAGGTGGAGGGGGGGACGTATTTGACGATGGAAGAGGTGCCTCCATGATTAAAGTTCAAAAAGGTCCTAGCAGAGGGGAATAAAAGATAAGACAAGCCCGGGCCAGGAGTGTAGATTTAACGCCAGTAGATTACAGTGAATACAGCCTACTTTTGGCTTCCAAGGACAGTATTGGCAGGGGAGGGGTCCAATCTGATGGCTTAGGACTTGCTGATGCCTGGTGCCATTGCTGCCTCACAGTTGGCCTTGACGCCATTTTCAGCCATTGCCCGCCTACGGCAGCAGATGAATCATGAAGATGCATGCACAGATACATCCATCTATGTGAAGGCACCTCAGTCCGCAAAAAGGCGTCTTAGTTGTTAGGTAAAGACATCCATAGCCATCCATGCCACCGCCAACTGGAGTTTGATAACACATCTTACTGGTCAATACTTTGAGAGACAGGAGACAAATAACAGGCAAGTGAAGTCTATCTATGCATATTTGTTGGTTGTGTTACGTGCGTCATTTGAAACATTGATCTCGACGGTCAGGATCCAAGTGAGGTGATGTTTGCCGTCCACGTCCATCCCCTGGCCTAGGACTTACAGCTCGAAAGCCCCTGCGGGGGACCCTGTAAGTCCTGACTCCTCTCCGGCCGCTAAGGGAGCTTGGGCCTCTGCCTAATATGACCCCCCACTTAGCAAGTGTTTGTAGGTACTTAGCTGAAAGAAAAGAGGCCTCAAGATGATCAAACTGACAGCCACAATCAGGCTTGTGTCTCGGACAATACTTGTGTTATTTTGTCTAAGTGTCTTACGTTTTCAGCCCTACTTCGCCCAGCTCCCGCACAAGGCATCCACATCCACATTCTATAATCCAGGAGGCTCAACACAAGGCACTTCATGAGGCAGCATCATATCATCAAGGACGGGGAGTGAAGTGAGACTTGCCGCTTCATACGAGGGAAATAAAGTTCCCAGATTTATGTCGTGTGCTACTGTAGCCAGATCGATTCACTCGCTAGTCTGCTGATACCATACTGTAGGTGGTTGTCTGTGTACGGAGAACGTAGTCTGCATTTGAGGGTGAGGCAGAACTTGAATGGCTTTCAGTGGTAGACAACGCTCACAAACGACCAATTAACTTTGGGTAAGAAAATAAAGGTCAATGAGAATAGCCACAGATGATGGGCCACTGACTGGAAATACCATCTCTCCGTCGCAGTCACGGAGCAATGTGTCCCGCTGAATGGTCATGACCTACAATAATGGATTGGAATTCAACAAGCGGGTTTAGCTCAGTTGGGAGAGCGTCAGACTGAAGTCAAACTTCAATCAATTGATATCTGAAGGTCATGTGTTCGATCCACATAAACCGCAAGTTCTTTTTTTGGTGTCTAAAATAGCTCGATAAGTGGAGATGGAGACACTGAAGCTGCCTGTGATCAGCAGGAACTGACCGATACGCTGTTGTAGTCTTTCCGATATTGGGTATTAGTACTAAGGAGAGAGAGTTCTGCCTTTTTATTCTTTCAGTGCATGCATTTTATCCATGCTGTTCTGCAAGCCGTACGTAGATGCTTCACAATCCCCAAGTGTCGAGGTGAATGAAGGTCAGAAGATCACAGCCAAATTCGAGTGGTCAATGCCAAAATTGGATCACCAGCACTTCATCCTTCTGCCTGTTGTATTATTCTTCAAAACTCTGGGCATTTATTGACCGAATTGCTCTGGTTCGACACTTGCACTTCATGAAACAACACGTCCTAGAAGCCGCCTTTGCTTGACGGACCTACACGTCACGTCCATTGATCCATCATTGCATGGGAAACAATGAACCTCGCAGATGCGCCTGTCATTGTATATCCGACCTCATCAAGTCATCAAGTCCTTGTGGTCAGCCGAACCTTTCTGGAAAAGCACATCGCATGCCAAGCTATGAACTGACAAGCCAATTTTCGTCATAAACAGTTTGAGAGTAGAAGCACTTATCAAGTTCAACAGCCTTCTTGCAGCGACAATTTTGCTGAAAGACTGACAAATATACATATACTGCACTGAGATCCCGGAGATGTGCAAAATCGTGAGGCTATGGGCCACCACGAAGCTTTGCGTATCTGACAGTTCGGATATCCACCAGTCCAACAAAGACATCACTAAACGTCTACCATTGAAAAAGAGGGAGGCGAGCATGCATTGACCGACGAAATTGGTGCGAATTACCAGGCCAGCACTCGAAAACTCGGCTAGTTGTCCTTCAGTTCTTTGTCGTGTTGCCGAAGCGATTCCTCTTGTGGAGGAAGAAGCCATGGATGGAAGGATGAGCAACCCGACATCTCAAGTCAATTTTGAAGATAGTTCCAGGCCTTGACGACGAGCCGAAGAAGCATGGAAATGTGGATCCACTGTGAAGATGATGTGGTAGCCATCCCTCCTGATATGCCATGACCACAAGTCATAGAGGCTTTGGTCTTAATTGTCTGTCTATCACTGCCTCGACAGGATATTCCCCCATGAACCTCACAAACGATGATATTCTTCAACAGTTCTCCCTGACCACTTGTCACCCTTTGCATGGCCGACTTTCATCCTGCCTCAACGAGACCGAAGCTGAACTTGCCCGAATGCTCAGCAAGTGGCCAACCCATTCCGCGCTTCTCTGCCATAGAAATTGTGGACAAGCATCCAGAAAACATGTGGCTTTCTGTTTGCCGCGAGGAATCTTGTGTACTGGTCTTTATTACCAGGTCAAAGGACTGACGGCTGTGGAACCTCGCGCACGATTCCGCAGAGGTACATACGTTGGAAGATGCAGGGCGAATTACATGTAACAGCTCACGCAGTGGAGGGCTAGCGCGGCCTTGGAGATGGCGTTTCAATACTCGCTCGGAGCAGGGCAGTCACTGGGTGCCAGACAATGGCAAATACCGGGAAAGGCATGGGATACATGGCTCTTCGAACACAGTGTAAGAGATCACGCAGAGAGTTATATCACGGAATTCGGGATGGAATTGACAGCCCAGTAGGCAGAGGTTGTATAATGCCTTCAGAGTATAGGGCCTTGGGGCCGAAGTTGCAGAAGTCTATGGTGACACTCAACGGCAAGTTGCCGCATCTCCCTCCTGAAGCATACACCGCTTGTCTATGGGAATCAAATCACTAACCAGGCCTGACTCACGGTCACTGTAGGTGAAATAAGACGTCATCGTCTGATATCAAACGACACATGACCAACAGCTGCTTGCCAGGTGACATAGACAGCGTACCCAGGCTACCGTGCTATAGCAACCACCTCGTCGAGATATACATCAAAACACAAACTCGAAATTTACCCTTCTAAATAACATTCTTTCACTCATACGGGAATTCCTGACCGCAATTTGAGTTGTTGTCAGACAACAGGCTCTTTAACATCTTCCAGGTACGCAGCTACCCGAGGCCCACGGCTGCAAACCGAGTGCCTCAACCATCGCGGGGTGCAAAGTTTGGCGAAGCAAATCATCAATAACATAACTCGGTAGATTCTGATTCTTCTTACTAGTTTACTTTCTTTGACCGATCACTATTGTTTCTATTCGGAACCCCGCTTCACACATCAGCTTCTATCAATGAATGGGGGATGAATGAATAGAATCGACCACCGCCATTGTCCAAGGAGATTTTGCTGTTCACGGACCATTCAATCACAACAATAGGCAATCTCAACTCTCCAATAAGGAGGACTATAAATTGTTCCTCGCTTCTACTGGCTTTCGAATCTTGATCCTCATCATCTCACTCTCCTCTCCTCTACTGTACCCTACTGTATCGACACTTATCCAGCATATCATAATTATTCATCTTCAACTCATCTTCACCACCGGTTCCATCTTGACTGTTCTTCAAGATGGAAACGCCTCCTACTCCAATCACTCGGGAGAGTTCTAGCAGCCCTGATCTCGACGTTACTCCTCCCCCTAATGAGCTGAGCAGCCCATTTACAAGACCTAGCACTATTAGCACAGGTTCTGAACTCAAGAACAAATCCCACATCAAGTTCTCACAGGTTGTTGCTGGGGAATCACCCAGTCTCCGTAAGGACCGAGGCCCTCTTCCCCAGGCCAACCTGAGCGCTATCATCGAGGAAACTCCCACTTATCGAGCTCCTCAGCTCCGAAACGAAACCATCCCTATGCATACGCGTAACCATGAGGCTTACGCTTTCGTGCCTCAAAAGCCTATAACCTTCAAGTCGAATGTGGCTGGGCTAACCACACCAGCCTATCCTATCCGTCAGCCTATTGCTCCTCCCCCTGACCATGCTGCTTCAAGCAGAAGCCTGTTCCCTGGAGCCTTGGCTCCATCTCCAGCCATTTGGGAAGGTCTTAAGGGGCACTTCAGTCAGCTAGGAATCAGCGAGCACAAAAGCATGCCTCTCCCAACAACTCTCCCCCTTGCTCAGCCGCCCCTGGCTCCCATCCAAGAGGTTCCGCGTCATGTTCTCCCCGCCTGGCTCGAGGACGCTCTGAAGAAGGTCCCATACGTCCAGAGCCAAGATGATCATCGTCAAAAGTCTAATTTTGCTGCCCGTCAACAGAATGCCCGTCCAGGCTTCAGGCCTATGGCTGCTATCGCTCGCCCTCCTAGCCACACTGCCCGTGAAGATGAAGCTAGAGAGTCTGTCTTCTCTGACAACTACAAAGGAGAGCACAACACACGAAACGCAAGCGCTTTGAGCCTCACCCCAGACCAGAACTGCGCCCTCTGGCTGACCAATCTCCCACCTGATGTCACTCACCATGAACTCCTTGGACAGATCCGCAACGTCGGACGCATCTGGTGCTCTGTTATCAACGAGCCTGATTGGGAGCGCCACGAAACCGCAGCCGCAAAGGTCGTTTTCTTCACTCCTGGCCCTGCTCAACTCCTCCTCTCAAAGTCTCTCACTCAGGGCATTAGTGTTCGCGGCTTCCCTGTGCGAGTCACCCACAATCGCGTCAAGTATGGGGAACAAGGCGTTCTGGGACCTGCATCTCGCGTTCTTATCATCACCGGCAAAAGCACCTTTGTTAACCCCAGCTCCCTCACAAAGTTTTTCGAGGAGCGCTTCGTCTTTGAGATTGATGAGATCACCGAACTCATCGTTCAGGGGGATGCTTCAAAGGGCGGCCGGTCCGTGGTAGAATATCGATTTGGAAGCTTCCGATGCCAGGCGCAGATGGGCAAGATGGCCTTGGAAAAGGATCGTCCTCAGGGATTTGAGAAGGTTGAGTTCGGTGAGGATCCATGCGAGGTTGGCGACACCCTCTCTGCTTATGGTGTTGCTGCGGAGCGTATTCAGGGAAAGGGAATGTGAAACTGAGATATGAATGATGATGACACGGAATTGCGCATGGGGGTGAATGAATTTTTGGACGGGGGTATCTATGTTATCTTGCTTGTTGGCAACGGGAGCTCTACCGTTATCTCATACCCTGGAAGGACCTCGGAACGCATCAGATAGATTACGATTACGACATGAGTTAGATGGCTTAGATATTGTCAACAATATTGCTGTAATTTACTTGCTACCCACAAGAACTGGATGTCGATGACCCTGAGTGAGTGCTGATGCCAGACGCTTTCGCCTTTCAATGACCAGTAAGCAGCCATTGCAACGGGCATGTCCGTGTTCGATGTGGCTTCGCATTGACTTTACGATGGCCTATAATTAGTCGCTAGGGCTGAGCACTACCCAGTGACTTGCAGCGAATTAGCGTGCCCTTGGCGATCTGAGTTAACGTTGAGCCGAGAGGGTGGACATGTCACTTCCGACTCGATGTAACCATATTGCACATGACAATCGTCATTCATGAACTAGCCACAAACGGCCTTCAAGTCATTGTCTTGATGCTCGGAATCGTATGATTTGATCGTAATATTTATGATTCTTTGGTACAGACAAGAGACCGCCGTGAATGAACTCCATCAACACCACCCACGTCTAACAATGCTGGTATAACCCAAATACAGAAAAGAACAAAAGAAAACAACCGTAAAACATCTATCGTTTCAATGACTCATCCCAAGGTAACCACGTCTGGCGATCAAAAGACGGCATGCACTTGACCTTCTCCGGCGGCTCGTACTGCCACTCAATATGGGCTTTATCCTCCTCCATATGCTGTATAACCTCATTCGTAAAACCCTTCAACTTCTTGATATCCTTGCCTCTTTCATCTGTGTACTCCAGACTGATGCTGGGTACTACTGCGATCTTTCGGTAGCCCTTATGCCACAGGTCCTTGCAGAATAGTTGCGGTTCGCCCTGGAAGCATTCGTCCTTTTTGGGGTCGCGGAATCGTAGGCCGTTGAGAATCGGGGCGGCTGTGAAGGCTGTTGCGCCGTTCCAGCAGGCAAAGACTTGGAAAGGAAGATGGGCGTCGTATCGCATTCGTGCTTCTCGGTTTCCTCTGAATAAGTCCCAGGCATTGTCCCACGATCCGTCTTCGGGGATGGGAAAGAATGTGTCTCCAGCAAGTGTCCTGGCGACCTGCAGTATGTTAGTTTCGTAGTCTGGTCGTAGAAACTGAGTCAAACTTACCCATACGTCGTAGAATGTGGGATCAGGGCCAGCGTAGGTAAAGTCCATAGCGCAGGTCATATCAGCATTCAGCTTACGACGCTGGAGCGCAAGCTCAAGTAAATCATCAGGACAAGCAGCGACATCGTTGATAAAGAGGACGGTAGTGTCATCCGCCGCAGGAACCTTCTTCTTAAACAGCGGCTCCAAGGCCAAGTTTCGCAATTGAGCCAACTTGCGGATGCGAGCGCCCTTGGATGGGTTAATTGCAGAGTTGTTGTAAAAGTAAGTAATTCCAAGCTCTTCGAGGAATGGACGCAAAGCGACAAGAACGTCAGCAGTTCCGTCGGGAGAATTACCTTCGACGATTGAGAGGGCGCATCGTTCAGGTCCGAGGAATTGGATGGCCTCGACAATGCTGCCCATGAGACGAGGAAGAAGGTCTACGATGTTGCGCAGATTAAGGGCAAAGAAGAAGTCGATTGAATGTTGGTCATTTTGGTCTCCGCGAGTGTCCTTCTTCTTCTGAAGGTCCTTGTATCGATTGGTGTCCAAGGGAGGACATTGAAGACGAGGGCGCTCTTTTGAAGTAGGATCGAGGATGGCGTGAATGTAGGGAGTGATGCGCTCGGTAGAGAGAACGGAACCTGGGACATGTTAGTCACTCTTATACGGAAAATCGAAGATTAGAACTCACCATTTGCGATTGGGATGGTGGATTTTGTTGTTGTTGGTGAGGGCGCTGCGGAAGCTGTAGATGAGATGGTTGGTGTAGTATGTACGTCGATTGTACTTGTGTAAGTGTCGAGCGTCGAATATGAAGGAGGTTCCTCGATAACAGGTGAGTCAACCAAATCTGACGTCGTGCTCAAAGGTAAATCTATTGTTTCCGTAGACGTGGTCTTAAGGGAGGAGGGGGCATGGAGCGGTAGGTATGCCTCAGATAATCTGGTTATATGATCTCGGCCAAGGTACAAGCTCGCTGTGACTAACAAGAAGCAGACGAGCGGGACACTCAGAACAAAGACCTTGCGATGCATTTCGTCAACAATTCGAGTCCATAACAGATAAAACAGAACAGAGTGAGGATGAGTGAGAAAATAAAAAGAAGGGGAAAATTAAGAGAAACAATAATTAATTTACTCGCGCGGCTGAGAGAAGGGCGAGGCACAGCACCATCGCCTTGAAGGGAAGGGTTGGGTTGAGACACAAACGCCTCGTCCAGTACGAGTGCCCGCTAACAGACGCTAGAGGACACACCCCGGCAGCGCCGTTTGAAGGCCGAGGGCACGTTACTGAGAGCCTACCCTACCTACCTTTGGCTGGTCACTGTCAGCGTCAGCGGTCATCAGCCCACTGCTCATTATTCAGGGACCTCGTTTACACGGGAGCTAGCAGGGGCCTGATCTTGTAATCATTGGATTGGATCAATACTACTCTGTATACGACATGCTCTAACTATTTGCGATGTGGTATCATGAGCTATCTGTGATTACATTCCGAGGACAATTTGCTGACTGATTTGAGTCAGCGCAAACTCCCCCTCAAGAGCACGATTGTCGCGGGCAATATGAGCAGAGGCGAATCCTCCTCGTCTCAAATTTACTTCTTCCTTCGTCTCATTTCAATTCGGCACGTTTAGACCGAACCTGTCATCTCATCATTGGAGCTTGGATGGGTTAATCACTCAACTTGCAGCAGACAAGGATCACAGACGGACTCTGCAAGGGTCAATGACAATGAACTTGCCCTATCGAGCCAAGTCAGATGCCAAGTGGGATCACCCAATCAACATCCCGTTAAGATAACGATTTGCTGCAAGGAACAGGGCGTCGAATTCCGATGAAAACGGTTGACGTCAACCGTCCAAAACGGTGCCGACACAGCCAACACATGCGATCCTTGAGAATTATCCTGGGTTGATGAGTTGTACACTGAATTCAGAATGATTTCATCCCCACAGTCAAGCAGAAACAGAGCATAAAGAAAATTCAATCAAGTGCAGTTCTTCTCCGTCGCTGTTTGTTTCCCTGTCTCTCTTCCCCCTCTCGAGTGAGACAAAAACAGTCCAATATGCAGCAAATAATATGGACTCTCCAATTGTTTCAGTTATACATATGCCACAACAGTGCATTCTACGCCAAACTTCCCACTGCAACTGAGACATTGCAGCCTAGCCAGGCGCCCAAACACATTGAACGACGCGCTGTACCTTCTGAAATGATAATATGCGGTTACAAAAATGGCGACCCGGCAGCCATGACGACAGTCGAGTCTGGCAGTGTGTGTCGCTTCAGTACCCAAAATGGCCTTTGGGGCATGTGTCAGAGTGCCGGAGACTCCAAATGCACTCTTTCGCCGGACAGTGTCGTGATTAGCCTGAATGCGCAGGTGGCTGTGGGAAGACAGAGAACCCCAAGTTCAGAATGACATCCTGGTACTACAAACTCATAACACTTGGCCAATTTATATCAAGAAGTTCGAATACTGCAGTTTTGCATACCTGATCCTGGACGAAGGCCACAAATACACATATGCCCCCTGCGGTGCCGTCGCTGCAACAGATACCTTTTACATCACCCCAAAAGTTCCGGCAATGGCAAAAGCCGTTTCACAAACGACACCGACAAGTGAGACATCGACCTTCAGGCGACACAACAGCTGTAACAGAGACAGGCACCGACTCGTCGGGAAGCGCCACAGAAGCCACTGCCGGGGTCTCTTATGACAATCGATCTGAATCGAGGAGTGACACGGGTGCAATAGTCAGCGGTGTCGTTGGGGGCCTGGCTGTGGTTTGCGAAACTGCTGTCGCGGTCATATATCTACTTCGAAAGAGTCACGCCCAAAAGCTGGAGACGACGCTGGAGACGGGGCAAGAGATGACTGAAGCACCGGGCCAGACAGAAACGGACAATGGACCCAAGGAGTTGGCTGGATCGAAGCCCTCTGATGTCCCAGCGAACCGTCATACAGCCGAGTTACAAGAGACACTCGCCCTCGTCGGCCTGATCCTGTGGAACTACCTAGGGCGACGAGTGACACGAGAGGAACAAGTGATCAGTGGCACATCAAGACAAGGGGGACTGATTCCCAGCAGGATGAAATCAAGTATACAGATTCATTTCAGACTTATGAACAGATTCTGAATATAATAGAGAGGTTACATTGTCGAATCCTCTTTAACTTTCACCTACTGAGGGGGTAGCATATGTCCACGAAGTGGAAACAGGGGCTGGACTGGGGAATTCTTAAAGACAATGACTTGTAAGCTGCATGGTGTAAATTTACAAGATAATGATTAACCAGACTCCCCACGGTTTATTGCAAGATCGATATCCTTGGTGAACGCCTCTGGCAAGCTGAAAAGACGAAGACCATGTCCCAGCAACAATACGTATGATCGAACCGAAGGGTACGGTGTCTCCAACCTGGTCTTTCTTGCAACCTTTCACCCAAGGCTCGGTTCATAAATCCTGATATACTCAAGTTGTTGTGAATGGGCAAGCAGGGCGCCATGAGACCCCTATCATGCCCAAGTTGTCCCGTAAACCGAACCAGATAGGGGGAGAAAGATTGAAAAAGAGAAGAAATGCACGCTCGTATATTCATCCATCTTATGTACAGAAGCCCCTGGCGTTTTCCTTCGCTAACCAGTAGCGTGGAGTATTTGGACAGTCGACCAAGCATCTACAGAGACCGTCGTTAGTATTATGTTTCATGATGTTGGACAGAATTCAAACTTTGTACATACGTTATAACATCATCCCAAGCTTTGCAAAGACAATCTCGATCAGTCTTCTTGCAGTCTTGTGGCTATCGTGATATTAGCTTCGAACCAACACTAGGAAGGCTTCTCATACTGTTATTGTTTCAATACATCTCTGGTAAATCGCTGCACACTCTGCTGTTCCGGAGGGCTTCGCTGATACAGAGGCCGCGGCCAAGAGAATAAGGCTTGTAATGAATTTCATAATGAAAGATTTGCGATGTGAAGCATGATACAGAATAAGGTCTTGGCAGAGAATTCGAGTGAAAGCTTCGAAACTTATACGAGCTCCCATAGTGGCAACTGAATTATAAGATTCAGGTCCAAGTCAAGCCCGCTGCATCATGAGGAATGTGAGACATTCGAGACCTACGAACAAAGGAGCCACTATTCCCAGCTCGTCGGAATTGGTGCAACACTAGACGGTTTCCGTAGCGTTAGCGCGGGGGAACTCAAGCCACTGGCCATTGTCGTAAAGACTACCGTGCCTGGAATTCACTGGTTAAGGTTGAAGCTACACTGAGTGATAACGCATAATTACTAGTAACTAGAGGACCCTGGACCTGAAGGCCGTGACAGCCGGTTCGCCGGCTCGTATAGCAAGAAACGGCCCTGAAAATAGTTGAACTGGGGATAGTGCCCGTCTTGACTTTTGCTTCCCAGGTATTTGGATCGTTCGGCAGATGAACCGAGCAGAACTAACTAGACGGGATACGGTGAAACACTGTGCTGTGTTGGACTAAGCCGGTGAGAGGACAATTGGAACTAACATGAAAAGGCATGGCCACCAGACGGACTACGCCAAAATTCAATAGCTTAGCATTCATGCCGAGTAGGCCAACCTAGACTGTAAGTCTCGAGCACGGATGGCTTTAGAGCTACGCCTGAAAACGTTGATGTTGATCAGGCGAAGTCCATTCATAAACCATCCCTTGACCACCGGCCGGAAGGATTATCCTGAATAAGTCGACTTTTCAGAAGCCCGAGGGCATTTTCATTAACAGATTATGGTGGAAGTGGAAGGATTTATATGGTGTAAGATACTGACTGATGTGGAAGATCCATCTGATACCGATCGACCCTGGACGTTGCATTTGATCACAATGGCTATCTTGGAAGCAATAAATCGTATTCAACTACTGCATTATCAAGCTGCGAGTCGATTGTTAGCAAAAGCAAACAAGAGACTGCTGTAGTTACTTACAAGGCCTAGTAAATCAAGACAAGTCGGCAATAGGCCTAAGCATAGCAGCAATCTTAACAGCATATTTCAACCTCCACATCGCAAATATCGAGGCAATGACTCCGGATACAGCAGTCATGAAAGAAGCCTTCCCAACCATCTTGGCAAAAGCAACCCACCACATCAAGCTATGTGCCAAAACGAACTGTTTTGAATCATTCAACTTTGGGAACTCCCCCTCAGGGATCTCCTTATCCAGAAATTTGCAAAGCGGACCCCATCCTGCTTGAACTTTGAACTCGAGCATTCTTTCGGGTGGAACTATTCTCTTGACGAGGTCGTAGTGGTCGCGGAAGGCCTGGCGAGCTGGCGACTTATCAGAGAAGTCTGTCATGGTATGGAAGTTGGCGGGCATGACTTTCTTTGAAAACTCCCAGAACGGGCCAGCAAGTTTGGTATCCCATCTCGCGAGAGTATTCCATAGGGGCCATCGAAGGACTCGGCCTCCAGTCGAGTCCATACTTCGAAGCCAGCTATCAACATCGCGTTGAGTGACGATAACTTTAGCTTCAGGATACGCAGCCACGAGCTCTTCAACGAAGCAGATGGCCGGCAGATCAGCCACGGCATCATACGGCCCGAGTATCTTGTCAAATTCTTCACGACCCCAGGGCTTGCCCTTCCCATAGTACTTGGCATCGAGGGCTTCACGCCAGAGACCAAGGTTCGTCTTGGGGCTGCTAAGGGAAAGGGACATGTGGTATGGCGTGTAGCCTAATTGCTTGAGGGCCATGAAGAGGGCCATGGTGCCTGTTCTTGATTGCCCGAGGCATAGGACGCGCATGGGCTTTGTACGAGTGACTGGGTAGGAGTCTATGAGGCGGCCGGTGATCGGATGGGGTTTGATGTTGTAGAGTTCGTGGGTTTCGGGAGAGTTGATGGCATCATCCTCGCTTGACTTTGAACCGGACATGTTGAGAGAGATTTAGACCGTAGCTTTGTCAACGATACTTAGCCTAATGAAAATCAAGAGGAGAAGAGTTAGCTATCAGTAAATCCAAACGTCTCGCAAAGAACCCATTTTCAAAAACCAGGAAATGCTGATTTATACGTGTCTTATAAGCGCTAAAAATACACGCCCGCAGGATGATGGAATGGCCACTTTTCTGACGTCTAGAGCTGACATCGCTTGTCTATGCCGGGTATTTCTGAGATAAGATGGTGTGAGGTGAAAGTGTTTGGATGGTCTGTGTAGATGGAAAACAGACGTCAGATTCCACGTATATCCGACGCCAAGCAACATTGAGCCGACCAATCATGTTGAGAACAGCGCCTAAAATCGATATCTAAGATTTGGCTTTACGTTCACTGTGAGAAATAAATTCGGACTGCTCATGTAAGCGGACATTATCTACATCAGCACTTTTTCATAAAGTGGACATAGTTCCACTCTTAGACTTCACTGAGTTGAGACTGTCAAGCTCATGATGCCATCGACGAAAGGAGCGATATTTACGAAGAATCTAAATATGTACAATCTTCCAAGAACGGCCCCCAATCTTTCCACCATCAAATCACCTTCCTAGCAGCGTTCCACCAACCCCCCATTGCCAACTGTTCTCCCCGAAACCGGGAAATAACTCCGGTATCTTAAGCAAAGTTGCCGCTGGCTGGGTATTCAGTCGAAGGCTTGGCCCCGACGTTCTTGACGATGATGGTGCTGCCGGTGGAGCTGGTGATTCTGACATCAACGGTGTCGACCTGAAAACCGCTGGGGTTCTCGAAGAAGTTGTAGTCACGTCGGGTCGTTCCGGTCCAGGTCTTTCCGCTGTTGGTGCTGACTTCGAGGCTCTTGACGGGGAGGTTGCTGTTGCGGACTTGCATGCTGAACCAGTAGGCGCTGGTGCCTGAGATAACGTTAGCTGTTGAAGTTGGGGTGCGGTAGGAGTATAGCATGTTGGCAACTCACCTTCTTTGTTACGAAGGACCAAAGGAGTAGTAATATCGCAAGAAATCAGTCTCCAGCTGGTCTGGACAAGGCCATTCGTACCGCCAACAGCAGTAAAGGCATTCTCAAAGAGATCCAAATGACCCTTGTTGCACTCATTGCACTTGTCAACGATCTAAGAGCAAGATAAATCAGCACACTCCATACAAACCATCAGACCATAAGGGTACTCACCATTGCCTTGATCTTCTTGCCGGTTGGGCCGGTGACTTCGATACAGTTACCGCAGACTCCAGCATTGTCCCAGTTGGGGCCAGAGAAAGCAGTGCCATAGATGCCAGAGGGAATCGTGTAAGAAACGAAACCACAGTTGCCTCCAGACACATTGCCGCCGTAGTGAGTCGAAGTTCCAGAGGTAACCTCGTCACTGAGATATCTTCCAGCAACAAGAGCTGGGCCAGCAAGGAGAACGGAAGTGAACTTCATGGCGAAGAGAAGAACGGAGGAAGATCTTTGAAGTTGGATAAGAGAATAGTTGATGATCTGTGAGTGATCTGTGGAAATATCTTCAGCTTGAAGAAGATAATGGCCCTTTTATACTCAGAACATCACAACAAACCAAATACTGACCTATTCAACTTCCGACCTCAACTGATTCAGTCTCAAGGTCCTCTAATCTCGCCCCGGGAAGCCCACGGGAACTAGCAGCGGTTCCCAGTCGGCAGTTGGTCGAGAACTTCGGAGCAGCGCGTCCATGAAACCGCCAGCAGCGAACAAAAGACATCCCGGTTTCATCTAGATCGTGATGAGCGTGCTTCAGGAAGAGACAGTAATTCGGCCGATGTTTCGGTATCCCACGGGGAGCCATCCTAGCTCTGCATGGGGGACCCTGGCCACTTTGTTTCAATCAGGCTACTTAGCCGCCCACGGCACCGTTGTAGTACGATAGATTGTTTTTAGAGTTTCGTATTGGAGTGACGAGCTGTATAAAGACTGGTGGAAAGTAGCTAGGTATACATGTTCCGCCATGGTCTTTGAAGACTAATGCGTATGGCAATGTAACATGAATCGCAACCGAATAGGCAGTTCGGTGCTTCCTTCGTCTATCGGGATCCCCGATAATAACCTATTTGAACTTAAAGCCCTATCGCGGTCAGCTTGCTAATGGCCTTATACCTTTATAGACGATCTCCCGAAAGATCAGCACTTACCTAAACAAATTCGATATGGGCTTCAGCAATGGGTAAAATGGTGCCATATCCATGCATATCGTGCATCCATAATCAGTAGGACGCCACTAATTGATTCAGCTGAAGTTGTCGTCCCGACAAAAAAATCAAAAAGGCCTTTTCTATCCCAGTCGGCCGATGCTGAACAGGTTCTCAGCCCCGGAACCTACACGAACCGACAGGTAGCTCCGTCTGCTTACAGGGCAGAGGAGATCTCCGCGAGTAGGCGGGCCCGGAAGGTCTTGTAGGGCCGGAAAAGGATCTGTTTCATGCCGATGGACAGCTCGGAGGCCATGGCATCCTTTGGCTTCTTCGGGTCTAGGGGATACTCGAACTTGCTGACGAAGGCAACCGAGAACTCAGCGGTATAGAAATACATGAAGTCCTCGTTCTTGTCATCAGTTAACGCGGCACAGGTCTACACTAGTGTCAACAGCATCCCAGGCGAGTCATGTAAGAGCAGGGGTATATTTACCTTGAAGATATGATCCTCGGCGAAAGGATACTTGGGACAGGCTTTATCCTCTGCCTGTGACTGAGCAAGTCCTAGAAGGACACAAAGGATGTAGGGGTCACGCCACTGATCCTGGGGCTCAATCTTCTTGACTCGCAGTTCTCGTAACCATTTGGCTGCAGGGTCGTGACGAAGACGGTTGGGAAGAGGGAAGAGGCCTTCACGGAGATTCCTGATCAAGTTTCCCTGGATGAACGCGAATGCCCCAGCGTAACTGTCATTACTAACAGCTGCGCGTTGGTTGAAGATCGCGCCCTGAAGATCAAGAGGCCTCTCTTCACCGAAGCAGAAGTACCCACGAGGACTAGAGTCTCAAAGTTAGAATATCGAGCATGGAGACACTAAGATATCGATTCTCACCGGAGGAGCTTGAGAGGTCCGTTGTCACAAATCAAGAGCTTTAGGTTCTTGTTCTTCATCGAGGTTTGCGCGAACTGTCTGACGACACGATAATCAGACACCTGGGCTGTGCCGTCTTCAGGATTCTCAGAGGTCTCATCAGGATCAATTTCAATGAAAGAGGCGTTGAGAAGCTCAAGGTGAATCTCAGACCACTCGAGGGGATGAACCCAGACACGAACTCGAGGGTTCTGGGCGATAAGATCATGAACACGCTTAGGCTTGGACAATGACATAATGATAAGAGGACAGAGACGAGAAATGAGTGAAAATTGAAATGAATGTGATGCGATGCGGAGGAATTATGGCTTGTTGAATTTCCAGGTTTGGATTGACTACCTAGTGAGGGGAATTTCAGTGCTCAAGAAGTGTGGAATTATTTTTGACCTATGACCGTCTCACCTATTTTCTATTGGCACGTGAGCCCCTGCAGAAGGCCTCCGCTCAGCAGCGCAAATATCAAATGCGTTTTCCAAATTTCACAGTCGACTCCTGGAGTGTCTCGGGCTTCGAGGGACAAAAGATTCATTTGGGATTATATTAAAAGCCTCCATGAAACCGAAGCCAAGTCTCGATGCACCTACCAAGGTCAAATATCACCAAGAATACCAACTGCACGCCTCCTAGTTCCCGTTGGTAACTCCGAATTTCATAAATCATCTCGGTCATACAGTTGACAAGGAGCACTTGTAGAATTCTTTCAGATCGTCGACTCTCCATTTTGTGCCCCATCCACTCTCCCTTTCGATTCGGTCCAACATTTCCAAGATCGCTTTATGCTCACTTGGATGGCTCATGCATCTTCCAGCAATCCACAGTGGTTGCACACTATTCGTCCAGGCCCCGTGATGCTCATTCGACATACTTATACCACATACCTGTCTTGCATGCCAAAGGATACTTCTTGGTTTGGAAGCATGACCTAGTCGTACTGTCGATGGTTGGTTCTGTAGCATGAGAATCGATGCTGCGTGGTGCATTTGGTTCCCTGACATAGCAGCAGGGTTCGAGTACAAAATCGTTGGAAACGGCGAGGACTCGCTCGAAGGGATTGTCATAATGGGATGTAATGGAGCTGGGCGCTCTTGGTACCATTCAGAGATGTACTTCCACAACTTGAGCCATCGAGTCCGGAACTTGGCTTCATCGCGAGTTGGATCAGTAGGGGAGGCAGCTAACAGATCCAGGACTTGAGCCGTGAGGTACACAGCATAGTTAGCCCAGTCTTCGAACGTTGGAGCATTCTTGAAGAGCTCAACATCGTTTTCAATCGATACCGTCTTCGAGGCCCAATGGCAGATAGGGATGAGAGTCTTGACAGACGATATGAGTCCGCCGCAGATATCCATACGTGCAAAGCACCAGAACAGGGCTTGCTCTGTCCCTCCTACAAATCCATTGATACCGACAGCTTCCATGAGGCTCGCACAGCCATCGAGATGGCGTTGCCATGCCTTTGGAGAACAGCTCAACATCTCCAGCACACAGAGGATAACACACGTGGCGATGACAGCTGTTCCGCGGGTGGGCAAATGTGGGAGGAGCATATGAATGGCTTCTTGGTAGAGGGTAAGGCTACGATTCGTTGGTAGTGTATGCTTCAGTTCGAGTTGTCGTGCTGAGAGGGCCAGCATCGAGTATCGTAAGTGGTCATTGTCTTTGCTCATTGTAGGGATAATCTGCTGGAAATGGCGGTCTCGGTCGAACTTGTCGAGCCATGGGGCAATTTCGTCAAAGTAGTTCTTCCATAGCGAGCATTCTTCTTGCTGGGAGAGTAAAGGTGTCTGAGAGGGCTGAAACTCTTGTATTGGGATCGTGACCTCGGTCTCTTCCAAGGAGACGCCCCCTGAGCTTTCAACCTCTATGTGCGGTGTTGTTGATCTTGTTGGGGCAATTGACCGCGTCTCTTGGATAAGATGATTGCGGAGTGTCGAGTGTAACTCGTGGTACGCAGAGCCTGGCAAGAAGATGCCGTCCTCGGAGATACCACCTTCAGGGGTAAATGCTTGCATCTGGTCGATGTACGGATAGTCTGCTATCATATCAATTGGGACCGCATCCATGGAAACCTGCAGAGCAGGATCAATGTCGACTGAGGAATGAGATTGCCCGTTTTGGCTGAAGTAAAGAAGGTCGGCTACGGCGTTTTCGGTCTGGCGCTGTGACGCCGGTGATGAGATATCGACTA
The DNA here is from genome assembly GCA_013396035.1 of Fusarium pseudocircinatum. Classification (NCBI taxonomy): domain Eukaryota; kingdom Fungi; phylum Ascomycota; class Sordariomycetes; order Hypocreales; family Nectriaceae; genus Fusarium; species Fusarium pseudocircinatum. Next base: position 40,133 of record JAAOAS010000192.1, read on the forward strand.
CCGGTGGGCGCTGTATAGAGACATAGCCACTTGGGGTATTGCTTGAGGCGTGACGTCTTCCACCGGCGATGAGATTTGAGCGACCTAGAAGGATATTAGATCTACAGACGACCCAAGATGCAGATCAAGTTCATACCAGAAGTGCTTGTCCGCGCACGATCATCGCTAGTCTCGTTATCCTCCTCCTCTGTCTCAGCACCATTGTAATCACGAATGACTTCATCCGTCACATCCAGAATCTCAAACTCCCTTGGCTGCCTCCTCCTAGCCATCTTCCGCATCGAAGGATGCCGCGCATTTAAGCATTGAGCATGCTCGGCTCGAAACGCAATCTTGAGACCCCATTCGCAAGACTCATCGCGACGACGACACGTTCCACAGGCTGGTCGACTCTCGTCGCATTTACGCTTCTTCCGTCTGCAATTGAGACACCCGGAGCGGGTCCGCTTATGCTTGATGGGTTCGGACCGGACTTGGGCCCGGGATGCGGAGGGACGATCCATAAGTCAACTGTAGCCGGGGCTGGGAGAGTGAGAATTGGCTGATATGACTTATCGGGAGAGCGAGTGGAGATGAAAGTGAAGGCGGGAATGAAGATGTCCAAAAGTTGGAGGGGCAGGGCAATTGTAGACGCCAAAATCTGGGGATCCGACCTGCGGTACCAAAAAAGACTCGTGATCGGCAATTGTTCCAGAAAACTGCTAGAGGGAACTAAAGCAATGACATGATCTATTAATTTCCAGGTAATTGATGCTAAAACGAACAAAACAACGAGTCTTTTCTGGTTCCCGACAAACAAGTCTTCAACTCGAAACATTCCTCAAATGGGATTAGTTCACCCTCCGCTTACAATTGCCTTTTGTGCCCTGGACAGGCAGCGTGACGTTGTTTAGTGGGTGGACAGTGCTCTTCACCCTGGTCTGCCTTGACTGTACTTGGCTAGACCACCATCATCACCAGGAAAAAGATTTTCCCCAGGAACTTGTAAGCGAAGAAACAGTTCCATCCAATTGCCGACTGCGCCAATCACCTCAATTGGCTCGAGTGTCCAATCCGTCGCAAAGACCTTCGAGAATACTTACAACACCAAGAGCTCCGGGGTCAGGAATACCGCCCTCCTCGTCGAATCTGTCCTGTCCAACATAGCTCGCCCGTCCTAGGGCCGCTACCATCTGCCGTGTACTCTCAGCTCCCTTGCGTGCCTCTGCCAGAGCAGCCCTTAGTGACCCATCCAGGGAATAGTTCTTGACGAATGGTATAAGTGCGTCCATTAGTGTGCGGTGGCCGATACGTGCGGGCGTGTATCTGCATAGTTCGTCTAGGCCACTCTGGAGAGCCTGTTGTATGAACTCGGAGACCGTAAGCGATGGAGACTCAGTGGTTAATTCTAAAAGTCGGTTCGCTACAGCGTTAAGGAAGATGGCGTAGATAGCACCCGAGGTTCCGCCCATGCTCCTTTCTGCGGTTGTCGCTGTTCGGCGGAAAACTTGGCCAATGTCGAGAGAAACTGCGCTGTCGTTTTCAAACTCTTTTACGAGACCTGCACATTGATAAGATTAGTATTGCTGCATTTCGATTGATGAAACTCGCTGGGGACGTGCCAGTGACTCCATTCAGAAGCGTCTCTCCACAGTCTCCATCACCAGCCAGGGTGTCGTATCCTGTAATCTTGGGCTCATCCCTTGTTGTGGTTCTTGCTACCGATTCGATGAGGACCTTGACAAGTGATGTCGGCACTGCGAATGATCAGTATTATGTTGACAGATGTCTTCATGCTTGACTTACCTTTGACTCCCGTCTCCCTACTATTGGCCTTCGCAACAGGGACTATGGTCTCACGCTTCGATACAGACTCTGCATCTGTGGCCCAGCCGTGAATCGAACGTGGCCAAGCAGGTGCTGTGGTGGGAGCGTCAAGCAAGTTCGTCAACTCATCGTCGAGTGACAGTAGAGTGACGGAGAAGCCAGGGCCATCGAGAGACGTAATAAAGGTGCCAACAAGACTCCTTTCGATATGTATACCTCGTGGGGCCAGTTGCTTTACCACCTCATCTGCAACAACACCAATCTCCAAGACACTCAAGCCGCCCAAGTTGTTGACCATCAAAGCCACACGCTGCCCCTTTCCTGGTTGCCACATACCGGCTTTGGGAGCGAACATCATGCTCAATGCCTTCTCAACGGTCACCTCAAGGCTTGTAATTTCTTCACGCTTGACACCCGGCTCGTTGTGTATTCCCATTCCGAATTCGAGTTGGTCATGGGGAAGTGTTTCTTGAGTCGCCCGTCCGGGAACACTACATCGATCGAGACTCGCCGCGACGGTGGCCATTTGCGAAGCAGCTCTTCTTGTGATAGTGGCGACTTGCTCGAGGGAGGCTCTGTGTAAAGGTAAGCTTTGGCTTGGTCAGTATGAAGGATATACATACCCCTGAGCCGCCTTTGCACCGGCGATCTTATGGCAGAAGACTGTTCCTGCAAGGCCACGCTGACCTACAAGCGTGTTTCCCTCGACTGAAACGTCATCTCCGACGATGACCATCTCGACCTTCTGTCCGTCTGCCTTTGCCTTCTCTGCTGCGAGGCCAAAGTTGAGCTTGTCGCCTGTGTAGTTCTTGACGATCATCAATGATCTACCACTGATTAGCTGGACACTCGACTCCAAACAGTCATGGGCGTACCCTTTCGATGACTTCACAGTCTGTAGGCCTGTGAGGATCTGTGAAGCGGAGGGGGAGGCGAAGATCTCGCCAGCGACCACGACGTCCAATGCTCCCTCGCCAATGTATCCTGCGTGCGCGGGTTCGTGGCCGGAGCCTCCGCCGGAAACAAGGATAACTTTGTCCTTAATCTGATCCGTCCGTCGGTAGAGTACTGAAAGGACCGTCAGTTTATGCTTGCGTGCTGTTGTAGGCCATGGTGTCACCTTTCTCTGACGCGATAAGACTCAACGAGGGGTCTTGGAGGATGCAACTCCGGAGGCTTCGCTCGACTGAGTTGGCGGCGCCATTAATGAAACTCTTTCCTAAGGCGATTGTCAACAACTAGCTCGTCTTGCTTCCACGAGCACATACCGAGCGTCATGATTGCGAGGAGTGTTTGTCGTGTGTTATGGTGTCGATGTCACACAAGGCGCAAGCACTTGGTCAGGCAAAGGGAATTGTTTGCTGTTCTATAATCTTTGATACCGAATGGCATCTTTATCTTATGATCCCTAATAGGGCGTTCCCAGATTCCTAATCCGACCATGGTTCTGATGCTCTTCGCGATAGTGTCAGCACAGCATCAAACAACCGTTTGAGTATATCTCACAGCGAATCGGATAAGGGAAGTATACGCACCCTTGGAGAATGTCCAATGCGCGAGGTGCAGGGCATCTACAAGCGAATTAGTGTTGTCTCTAACGAAAATGCCATGCCCATTCTAACCATTCTGGGTTGTTGCAGTGAGTGATGGGGAGGGGAACTCCAGCATGCCGCCGATCTTGGTAGGTCTAAGCGGACCCCGACAAGCATCCAATTACTCTGACATCAAAACCACGCGTTTTCTTTGATCAACGAAGCAATTTACTGAGTTTTTGTGCTTTTCTTCTTGAATTAACGTAATGATCTTTCTTAGTCGCCCAAGTAATTGGCTATTGTTTGTGGCTGCATTAAGAAGACCCCTAACAAGAACCTACCTACGCTTAGGCATACTGCAGCCATCCCGCCTGAGGATACCATGTCTTCCACTAACTACAACATCGTTTGCATGCACAGATATTTTCGCCAAACCATCCAACTCAATAACGCCCCCAATTCACAATTATCGTATCATCTCATCGGCTACGATTCACCTTTTCGCAAAAACTTGGCAACTCAAGAACCTCATCCCTGAATTCGGCTGCCTAAATGCCCCATATTCCCTCCAGCGCTTGCAGATGCCTCACGACTCTCGAAACCGGAACCGTTGGTCTAACCCGCAAAAACCCCAGATGATCCAATGTTACGGTACAGTGGACTCCCCATGGGGAACTGGCGCCCATGTCACGGCCTTGGAACGAACCTTGTTTTGCGCGAGTCAACAATTGATCTAATTTTCACGTCGCCGAATTGTCACTTCAGAGCAGTATATATTGATATGGAGTCGCCCCATCTTTTACTGTTACGTGACTTATAGCATCAGCATTGGTTGTTGAATAGCTTCTTTTGATCTCTTCACTTCTTGTCAAATTCTTCATCATGACGATCCTTGTTGGAAAACCCTTGGACTGGGCCATCACGGCCACAGCTGGCTCTGGCTTCCTCCTCTTCGGCTATGATCAAGGTGTCATGTCTGGCCTGTTGACAGGTACTGCATTCACAAACACTTTTCCCGAGATCGACACTACAGATGGTGGCAATGGCAGTTCCTCTCTTCAGGGAACAGTCGTCGCTATCTACGAGATTGGTTGCTTCTTCGGTGCCATCTTCTGTCTCATCTTTGGCGAGTACTTTGGTCGTCGCAAGTGTATCATGATGGGTTGTGTTGTTCTCAGCATCGGAGCCGCTCTCCAAGCATCGGCTTTTGGGATCCCTCAGATGATCGTTGGTCGCATTGTAGCTGGTCTCGGAAACGGCATGAACACCAGCACAATTCGTAAGTTGCCCCTGACTTTACCACAGATCTTTACTAACAGTCTTCAGCTGTCTGGCACTCTGAGCTCATGAAAGCTAGCAACCGTGGCAAGGGTCTCGCCATTGAACTCGCAATCAACATCTTCGGCGTCATGCTTTCATACTGGGTCGACTACGGCATGTCCTACGTTAGCAGTGACGCCCAGTTCCGTTTTCCCCTTGCCTTCCAGATCTTCTTCGCCATCTTGACCTTCATCGGAATCCTCCTTCTTCCTGAGTCTCCTCGTTGGCTCATCAACCATGATCAACATGACGAGGCACGGGAGGTTCTTTGGGCTGTGCGCAGAGATGCTAAGTCTATATCCAAGGAGGATGAGACTGTCAGCCGCGCTATTGCTGAGATTCAGCATGCTATCAATGAGGAGCGCGAGGCGGCCCAGACGAGCAGCTTCAAGGCTATGTGGAAGAATGGAGAGCAGAAGTTGCTGTACCGAACAATGCTTGGTATTGGTGGACAGTTCATGCAACAGGTATGGCACCATTCTACTTTTTCTTTCCTGGATTCTGGCTAACACAATTTTCTAATAGCTTTCTGGCATCAACCTTATCACATACGTAAGTCCCCTGAACCGAAGTGCCAATCCCAAATGACTAACACCAAGTTACAGTATGCCCCTGTCATCTTCCAAGAATCAGTTGGCATTTCCCATAACCTGAGTCTCCTGCTTGCTGGCTTCAATGGTGTCGCATACTTCTTCTCTTCGCTTATCCCAATCTGGATCATTGATCGTCTCGGTCGCCGCAAGTTGATGATGTTTGCCGCCGCTGGTCAAGCAGTCTGCATGGCTGTCTTGGCTGGAACCGTTTCTACTGGGCAGCCTGGACCTGGTATTGTCGCCATTGTCATGCTCTTCTTGTTCAGTAAGTCAGCCCCTGAAGATGAGACCAATCTAGCTAACTCCATGGCAGACTTCTTCTTTGCTGTTGGATTACTCGCCATTCCCTGGCTCTGTAAGTCAACGCTCCCCAGTGTCTCCCAGGCCTGCCCAACTAACAAACTACAGTGCCCGCCGAATACGCTCCCCTGGCCATCCGTACTCGCGCCGCCGCTCTTGCAACAGCCTCCAACTGGATCTTCACCTTCCTCGTCGTCGAGATCACTCCCGTGTCAATTTCAAGCATTGGCTGGAAGACGTACATCTACTTCTGCATCTTCAACGCCTTCTTCGTTCCCCTCATCTACTTCTTCTACCCCGAGACCCGGCTGTTGTCTCTCGAGCAGATCGACAAGCTCTTCACCGGTCCCAAGGTCTTGCTTCACTGGGATCACAGCATGGGTGTGCCTGGAGAGGCTTCTGAGAAGAGTGCCAGTGGTGAAACTGGGGAGACAACGAGTAATGAGAAGTTTGAGGCTGAGGTCCATATGAGGGAGTAAAAGGTTGGAGGACTTGGGGTGAGCGAAAAGGGGACCGTTACGCCCCTGCTTATGTTGGATCGTGGTCAATATGGCGCTCAATTTATCATCATTTAGTACTGTAGTATATGCTATTGGCTTGGCAAATACCAAAGTCATTGTTTACATCAGTTAAGAGAGTAGGAACTGTAACAGAATCCCAGTGATTGAAAGCGGTCAAACATGTGCCGTTAAAAGGCTACATGGTATCATTCCATAACTATTTCCAAGCAAACCAATTGGGTTTCTTCTTCTCGGCCTCCTGCTTCTTCTTCCATTCAGTTTCCTCCTGTGCCATCCAAGCCTGCATCCTCATACACTTCTCTTCCATCTGTGCATCCGTCAAGAACCCACGTCCACCATCTTCAGCAGTATCCTTGTCCCGCGACCCAGAGTATGAACCCTTCGTTATACCCAACACGTCACAGAGTCCTTCAGACTTCTCCATAAGCCAAGTGCCATGACGGAGACCATCGCGCCAATGTGGAGGCAAGGACTTGTATCCAAGTAATGCTCCCAATAGAGCACCGGCAAAGCAGGCGTTTGTGTCTGCGTCGCCGCCTTCCATTGTCAGATCTGTGATGAGCTTCTCAAAGATGGCAAGCTGGGAGCATAGTTGTCCGGAAGACTTGAGTTGGCGCAGTGCTAGTCGAAGAAGCAGGATACCGGAGCCAAATGTCTTGTAAACGTATCCGATCTTGTAACTCTCATCCAACTTGAGGTCCGCGAGGGATTCAGCTGTCGCATGCTTCTTGAACTCTTCAACGTCCAGGCGAGGCTCGTCTTTCTTGTCTGGATCCTGCAATTCCTTCTCACGGCGGTCATTGTACCACGTAAGCCCAGTTTCGATCAACTCATCAACATGTCGTTCTTCGTAGATCTCGCCGAGGACAAGGCCACGAACAAGAGCCGTGCCAATGGCGCAAGAGACCACGCATCTGGGATCAATGTGTGTGACGACAGAGAAATCTGCTGCGATCTGAAAGGTCTCCTCAACGGACTTGGTAAGACACATGAGGCCCAGCGGATGTGTTCGCATCAGACTTCCATTAGGCGCAGCATTGTACTTCCCCGTTACCCAGAACTTGCGCGCTGTGCCCTCAGGATCGTCCAGGTAGGATTTACTGCGCACGATCCCACCGACTGTCCGTCCAAGACCAAGAGGAAGGGTGTCCAGCGCTCTTAGTCCCATACGCACCCAAACTGACAGCCTTGATGCAAAGTCTTGTGGGTCAAGCTTCTTGCCATCGCTATGAAGGAATGAGAGCAGTATCAAAACAGCATGGTCCGTATCGTCGGTCCATTCTCCAGTACGATGAAAGTTCCTGTGATGATCGCGTCGAAAAGGCGTTGCATTTTCCGCAGGGAGCAACGTAAACTTGCGGTCGGGGTATGCTTTTGCTGAGATGTCGGCGGACAGAAACTCTGTGTATAAGCCAATTGCGTCTCCAAGTGCGGAGCCGAAAATGGTACCGATGATACGATCTTGGAGGTGCAAAGGCTCTAGCGCCTTGTGTGCATTGTCTGAGAGGATTATAGAAGCCATCGTGATTGATTGTGATGGTTTCGATTGAATAGCACGACCAAATATGTGTAGTTGTCACCTTTTATATTGGATGCATTCAGCTGAGGCAGCCAAATTACTGAAACAACCTCGCAAGGCTTCCGCGACTAACACCAGAGGCTGAATTAGCGCCATGATTTTGGTGGTGGCAGTGTGAGCGCCATAGTCTAAGGTCACCTGGCGTCGAATAGCCCAATGAGGTAAATAACTTTATCTCTTTTTCATACGGCCTTGATTAAGCTCAATGATGACTTTCGGGCGCTCGTTAGTAACGGTCTCGGTCCTCAATGTAGTGGAACGGGCGGTCAATCAGTTGATCCCCGGGCCGTTGCACGTTTTTGGGATATCCCACAATCAAATCGTAAAATTTCTTGTATTAACAAACACCCTAATCAATCATGCAGATGCGCAATGTCCTCCATCAACCCTCAAGTCTGTTCCATGAACGAATGAAGCACCCTCGGACAGCAGGAATACCGCGGGGGCCTTGAAGTCTTCAGGAGCTCCCAGGCGGCCTAGCAAAGCACCCGCCATCCATGTCTTCTCAACCTCGGGGTTCTCTTGAAGCAATTGATCTGTCATGGCAGTTCTGATGTATCCTGGGGACAACGTGTTGACTCTAATACCGTACTGACCCCACTCTTGAGCGACCGATCGGCACATTTGTTGAACAGCAGCCTTGCTGGAGTTGTAAGCTGTGCAAGAGAGTCCCTGTCCCCTGTTAGTCTGTGGGTATGCTTGATGATGTTTTGAGGACTCACTCGGTTTGCAATGTTGCCTGACATGCTTCCAATGATGACGATGCTTCCAGGGCTGTTCTTCTCTCGCAGAACGCGTGCTGCATACTTGCAAGTGTTGAAGACACCAGTGACATTCACTCGTAGGATACGGTCAAAGTCGGCAGCTGGGTAGTCCAGCGCCGCAATCTGTTGCTGAATGCCGGCACAGGCAATTGTTCCCCAGAAAGGCGCCCCAGACTGGTCAGCCTCAGCAGCAATCTCCTTCATCGCTGTCTCGACAGACTGCTCTTCTGTGACGTCGCATTTTCGGTATGAGACAGAAGCCTTGTTGGCTGTAGCGATCTTGTTGAGCTGCGCCCACTCAGCTGGTGACGGCTCATCGAGAATATCGAGGCAAGCTACACTACCGCCGGCTTCGACAACGGCAATGGCAAGTGTGATACCTAGACCGCGAGCTCCGCCTGTGATGGCGACGGTCTTGTTCTCGAGGGAAAAGAGCTTGAATGTTGATGCTTTTGAAGCGGGTGTTTCTCTGGTCTCGGGCACATGCGCCGGGAGCTCAATATCGGACACGATAGCGGGAGCCATTGTGACAGTAAAGTTGTATGGGTATCAACGAGGTTGCAAGAATGATAGACGAAGAAAAGAATTGAAGCTGCCGGGAGAGAAAGGTTTTGGAAACGGACGCTCGTCAGGATATACCATCTACGGATATCCATTTCTGGAGGCGCCGAAGATGTGTTGAGTCAAGCATTACCGTCATGGGGTCCATTTGGAAGGTCGATGCGAAGAATGATGTGCTCAAATTGGCTTTGAAGAGTGATTCCTGGCTGATTCGACGAGGCAATTGTAGCCGGAGGTTGTCACATCTTACTACGACAGTTGTAGTCTTCGCAGTATTTCCAGGCTGAAAGAGGGCGGACAAAAAGATGTGGTCGTGTGTCAGGCAAGACACAAATACTGGGGTGTCTCCACCGCATTTTAGCCCCTGAATTGCCCGTTTGTTTTTGCCGGCCTTCGATTCTACACACAAGTCCAGTTGTTTCTTTCACCTAGCAATCTCTGTCGCAAATGCAGGTTCCCGGAATTGTACAACACTGATAGAGGCGACACACACTAACCTTATCAGTATTTCCGTCGCCAAAATAATTGTAACCTTTCTCCACACGATCATGTTGCGCCAGTACCCCAAGCATCAAGTCCATGGCAGTTCTAAGCGCAATCTCGACTCTAACCTCAACAGGCAAAGCCGTGATTCGGTGCCTCCAACTTCCTGATCCAGAACCCGATCCTCTCTCAATCCAATAATGTCAAACTCATCGAGAACCCCACGTCAAATGGCAAACGCACATTTCCCCACGGCGCTTTCCCCTGCCCTGTTGGGGTAACCCGGTGTGCCATGGCTTCAACGAACATCACCCTCGTTACGAGGAAGATCACGCGCAAAAGATGCTTTTTCGAAATCTCTATAACTCAAGAGGCTCTGTCGATGTTTCTCAACTGCACTCATCATCTACTCGTCTTGTAAGAGCACCACAGAGTCCCAGATCCAGTCCGAGATGGCACCAAGCGCAATCACCCCAGAGACACAGGAAGAGCCTGTAGCTCTTTCCAACGTTGTCAAGTTGATCAAGAACGATGATGCAGAGACAATTGATCTTGCCCTGCGACAGTTTCGCTGCTTGATCGCTGATCTTTGCGAGCAGTTCAAGGGCGGTCATCCTGGGTAAACTTCACTCGCATCGAGAGACAAGAAAATGGCATTTACTGACGACTTACAGAGGTGCTATGGGTATGGCGGCCATTGGCCTCGCCCTCTGGAAGTACGTGATGCAGTACTCTCCCAACGACCCTGACTACTTCAACCGCGATCGCTTCGTCCTCTCCAACGGCCACACATGTCTCTTTCAGTACACATTCCTTCATCTCACAGGCTACAAGGCCATGACCTTTGAGCACCTCAAGTCCTACCACTCATCCAACTACGACTCACTGGCGCCTGGTCATCCTGAGATTGAGCATGAGGGTATCGAAGTAACGACTGGTCCCCTTGGGCAGGGTATTGCCAATGCTGTCGGTCTCGCCATGGCGACTAAGAACCTAGCGGCAACTTACAACAAGCCTAACTACGATCTCATCAACAACATGACTTATTGCATGATCGGCGATGCTTGTCTACAAGAGGGTGTCGCCCTTGAGGCTATTCAGCTGGCTGGCCATTGGAAGCTCAACAACCTTGTCGTTATGTATGACAACAACCAGATTACCTGCGACGGTAGTGTCGATCTCTGCAACACCGAGGACGTCAACGCCAAGATGCGTGCCTGTGGCTGGGACGTTATTGAGGTCGAGGACGGCTGCTTCGATGTCGAGGGTATTGTCAAGGCCCTCCTCAAAGCCAAGGCCAGTATCGATAAACCCACTTTCATCAACATCCACACTGTCATTGGAGTTGGTAGCAAGGTTGCCGGCGATGCCAAAGCCCACGGTGCCGCTTTCAGCCCCGATGGTGTCAAGGCCGTCAAGGAACGTTTCGGCATGGACCCTGAGAAGCACTACGTCGTCTCTGATGAGGTCTACAACTTCTTCCGCGACCGCAAGACTCGTGGTGACCGCCTCGTCGAGGATTGGAAGAGCCGTGTTGATGCATACAGCAAGGAGTACCCTGATCTTCACGAAGATTTCATGAAGCGTGTCGAGGGCCGCTTTACTGACGACTGGCGAAGCATAATCCCTGCCAAGGAGTCATTCCCTACTGCTCCGACACCTTCCCGAAAGTCTGCCGGTATCATCTGTAACCCCCTGGCTGCGAAACTCAAGAACTTCATGGTCGGAACAGCTGATCTGTCACCCTCTGTTAACATGATCTGGAAGGACAAGGTTGACTTCCAACATGTAAGTTGCCCCCCTGCCAGAGCCAGTAGCCTGTCACTAACACAGTAACAGCCCGACCTTAAGACCACATGCGGCATCAATGGCAACTATTCCGGCCGTTACATCCACTGGGGTATCCGTGAACATGCGATGGCTTCCATCTCCAACGGTCTCGCCGCTTACGGCAAGGGCACGATCCTCCCTGTCACCTCAAGTTTCTTCATGTTCTATATCTACGCCGCCCCTGGTGTCCGCATGGGCGCTCTTCAGAACCTCCAAGCCATCCACATTGCCACTCACGACTCGATCGGTACCGGTGAAGACGGCCCAACCCATCAACCGATTGCTCTCCCTGCTCTGTACCGCTCCATGCCTAACCTCCTTTACATCCGACCTTGCGATACCGAAGAGACCGCCGGTGCCTTCATCACCGCCCTCGAGGCCAAGGACACCCCATCTATCATCTCCCTCTCCCGTCAGAACCTCGAGCAGTACCCTGAGCACTCCAGCCGCGAAGGTGTTCAGAAGGGTGCTTATGTCTTCATCGAGGAGGAGGATGCCGACGTCACTCTCATCGGCGTCGGTGCCGAGATGGTCTTCACCGTCAAGACCCGCGAGGTTCTCAAGGAAAAGTTCGGCATCAAGGCCCGCGTGGTCTCGTTCCCTTGCCAGCGTCTCTTCAACTCTCAACCCATCGAGTACAAACGCCAAGTACTTCAATACCGCTCCAACGCCCCTCGAGTTGTGATTGAGGCTTACGCCGTCAACGGCTGGGAGCGATACGCTGATGCTGGCTACTCAATGACTACCTTCGGCAAGTCACTGCCTGGTAAGGACGCCTACAAATACTTCGGCTTCGATGAGAACGTCATTGCCCCTGAGGTGGCCAAGCTTGTCGACGAGGTCAAGGCGGAAGGGATTGAGAGTCTACGCGGCGAATTCAGGGATCTCAACAACGTGACACATGAGCACTAATAGGGATTTGGTTCAAAATGGATAAAGGATTACGGCATGCGGCTCGGAGTTTAATGTAGTTTGTTGATGACACAATGGTATTTTGCATAATAAAGCAATTTTGTTCTATATGCGCCGGCTCTTGATGCTTGATCCGGAATGTTTCCTCCTGTCCCTTCATTAACAAAGGATCCTGATTAACTTTTCGCCTGTAAATTCCATGCTCCATTTTCCGAGCGCCATGCTGGTTGTTCTGTTCGTCCTAATATAATGGTATCATCCGCAAAAGAAACACACAAAAACAGCAAAAGACTTTTCTCCTATAATCCCCACGCCCACTGGCTTCCGAAGCCAAATAGCTGCACAATCTGTCACTTGTAGCGGCAAAAAACCATAGCCTACCTTGGCCTCCTAATTCATCGCCGTCCTTGTGGGCGGATGATGGAGTCCGAAGGTGGCAAGGCTTGAACACCCTCCATCACAATCTCGACCAGAGAACCCAACACTCTACGGTTGATGACACGAGGCATGTTGGGCCAACGTTCTTGAGCCCAGATCGCGACACCATTGCCAGCACGCCAGGCCCCTTCAGCTAGATGGCCCCCTGCCTGGGCAGTGGTCGCCATGGCATCTTGGGCACGCTGTGCGGTGTAGGTAAGCCCGCCAGCGAGGTTGTCGTATGACCTAGCGAGGTTGTTCTGCGCAATCTGTGCAGTTGTAGCAAGAACCCCCTGAGGGACTTCTACGCCAGAAGGGTTCTGGATAAGCTGAGAGGTGCTATCATGAGTTAGCTTTGTGGGTTCATGAACTTAGATGGCTCCGAGAGATAAGAACCAAGAGCAATCACAAATCATACCTCTGGCTATGCTCCTCTTCAGTCTCGCTGATCATCGCGCTAAAGTACCCAACCACTCCAGCGTCGTCGAACTGGAGCTCCTCTGAGGAAGGTTCATCATCGGAATCCTCGTCAGGGGCGAGTTCGTTCATGGAACGATCTCGGTGCATCGCCCCTCGAATGAGCGCCCCATCGAGGATCTCGTACCCTTCCTCAAGCTCTCCCTGGTCGGAGTTGTCATCCTCAAGCGGGACATCTTCTGGGTCCTCGGGTGCTGGGCTGGACCTATTTTCGGAAGCGCCAGGCCCCCGTAAACGTTCCTGGACTCGGCGTCGGATCCAATAATCATTGGCCCGAGGGGCATTATCAGGCTCAGAGTCCGAAGACGGGTCGGTGCTGGAGGCGTAAGGGCTATCCATCTTGTTTATCTGGTTCTTTGGGTTAAGTGACTGCTTGTATCCGTGAAATGTGTTTGCCAAATGCCTTGCAAGGCGCTTTTATAAGTGTGAAGATGGATGTGGTGATGGTGAAGGGGGGGTGTGATGAGTTTGTTGGTGCGTGAGAAAAGGTTTGTTTGTGGTGAAAGGGAAACAATAGAAGCTTGTAGGAGAAGTATCAAATTTACACTAATTCAATACGTGAATAGGTTGGAACTGTCAGTCCGTGTGAAAGTCATGTGAAACGAACGGCAGTGAATCTGTGGGCAAGATATCAGAACTTGATCGATTTACGACCAGTAGCTGACTTGACACTCTTGAATTTACATTCAAAAACGAAAGCTACTTGTCTCTCCAATATCTTAAGTTAACTAGCGCAAAAACTGTATCCGTTACACTTTCTTCTTGGGTGGCTTAGGCTTCAGGTTCACGATGTCGAAGGTCACCAGTGCCCCTTTTCTCGCAGCGTCTATCAATACTACCACCACAGAAGAGACAAATGTACATTTATCATGTTATTTCATTTCGGTCCTATCTCGAACTATTTCTTTGTCAAATAGGCGCCTTTTGGGGCAGTGAGGTGTCACAAAAACTAAACTACTATAGTGATTTTTGAGTCAAGGTTCTAGTCAACGATATACTTCCATTTCCGCTTCTTAATCTACGCCACCGCGAACCTTTCTGCGTTTAATTATACCAACTATGTGCAGTAATCTCTATTGCTTCTAATCCCACTGGGTAGGAGTCCACTGGAGCGTTCAAGGGACTCTTTTGGTTTTCAAGGCGTTCTTTTGGAGGATCTACCTTCGTCTTCGGTTTAGGCTCATATTCTATTAAACAACTGTTGCTTCTCGAGTGAGCTACAGTCTCAGCAATGCATCAAACGTGAATTCTTCTAATGATCAAGTTGAAGAGTCAACCCATACTGTTTTTGTATTTTATGACCATTTAGTTTAGTAATGGTGGTGGCCATCAGGGGGCAAGATCACCTTTGACAGTGAAGAAAGGTGCCAAAGGGATTAGATGGGCAGTCCTAAGGCCTACCGACCCTAGGTACACTGACTTTTCATGTTTCTATTGAATTCTTTGAGGCCTTTCCCACTTCGCCTGGAAGTCTGGACTCAGAAGTCTTCTTGTCTCTCTGAAGGTGGCAACCCAAACTTACCTACCTGCTTTACTTAAGGTAAGTTTCATGGATATTTAAAAGTTTCTTTGCGAATAAAAAAGTCAAAAGTGAGTCTACCTTTAGTATATATAAAGCATGGAAATGGCACCCTGCTCTTTTTTTTAATTTTTTTAATTTTCTTTCCCTTACTTTTTTGATTTTCTAATACATCGCCTCTCTCGTTCCAGTTCTCCTATCTCATCTGTATGTTCCCATCCTCGTCCCCTTCAGATCTATCTTTCTGGGTATTCTAACCAGATATTCTTGCAGGCCAAATTTGTACCAACACTTGTATTATTTTCTCTAGATGCCAGGGCATCGAGAAACTCCAAGGGCCGGCCGTGGCCGCCCGGGGGCAAGTGGTCGTCCCCAATGTGGTCAGGATCCGAAGGCTTGTGATAGTTGCCGCCTGGGCCTCCAGGCTCGTTCTGACCCTATGGAGTTTCTTCGCGTACACGGCTACATCGTTTGCCACGTGAATACACCACAGTCCGAAGAGCAACGATACAGCTTTGTCGAGGATCACCTCAAGGCAATGGTGGCTAAGAGTTTGGTCGACCAAGGGTTTTACCAGGCATGCCATGATCTGCTTACCACAGGTGAGATACCAGCCGCCAGCTTGCCGGAAGAGGTTCGCAACACTATCATGGAAAACCACAACCAGCTTCATGATACAGCCTGGCCAAAGCTCTTCTATATACTGGAAGCCGAGAAGACCTGCCGATATTTTGATCCGAGGGACGTTCTGAGCATGCGCATCTATGATCACCCGAGGCAGCTAGCGAGGCAGGTCCAAGTCATGATGGGAGATCACCTTGAAACCTTCCGAGTCATTCAGTATACATTCATGCGTTGTGGGAGGTGGTTTCTCGGATACTCCCCTGGAACCTTTATTTTCCGATACTCGGACTCTTTGCCCTTCACTGAAGAACCGAACATCATGCCGAGCGTCTTGAACTTCTCATATGAAGGCCAAGTACCTCGAAGCTCCTTGGAGCACAAGATACGCCTCATGGCCCTCTGGAAGCCAGCCTCGGAATTGTTTATCGGCTTGATGCATCACTATCTCGGCAGATCTCACAAAGCCGAGCTGCCGAGACACGGAGCCCTACGCTCGAGAGCGGTGATATGTTCCGATGCTTTCAAAGTCATCCTAGAGGATTGGAAATGGCTTTCCCAAAGGAGTACGTTTCCGTATCAAAACACCAAAGACTGGACTTGTAAACATGCAACGATCCAAGAGCTTGCGTGGCTTATACTTCGACTCAAAGCTGTGCCTGGAGTCTACGAAAGTGCTCAGTCGCCAGATCTAGAGAATCTTCTCACAACTTCCACTGGTATTTCACTGCAAGATCTGGCAGGCCTTTGGGACAATCAGCTGGAATTCATGGCGTGGGAGCATTTCCATACTGGAAATCGTCGAGAACTCTTTATCTACGAAAATCAGGGGCCCTCATCGGTAAGTCTCCAACTTTCCAGCACTGCCCATTCCAGCACTACTCATATTTTAAATTCGATTTGATCCAATTCAAGCAATGATTCCAGGGACTTGAGGCACCAACGTCTTATGACAAGCCTTTGAAGTATGAGTTGAAGTTGTTTCGGGTTTGAGCTGAACGCGGTCAAATATTTACCCGAACCGAATCAAGCTAACAATTTCCTCGTGCAGAACATCTGGAGACTCTATAATGAGCAAACCTTCCAAAACGACTCGTGCAACCCAAGTGTTGAGTACAACTTGCCCCTGTTGCGCGATTGCCGACACGCACTCGTGCCATACGATCATTTGATTCAGGAAAAACTGCGTCAGGCCCGAGAAGAAGCCAGTCAAAGCACATAAATCGGGGTACACCAGTCCGTTGAGTCTGTCTCTTTCTCTACACAGAATTAAGACGAATCGAACCGCCGAACGATCATTACCGCGAATTCCTTTGGAATTTTAATTGATTGTATCATTGCTACAATACGATTGTCCTGAATATTTATGTCTTGGTCAACAACTTGAGACTTCCCCCGCCTACTTCGCATCGCTAAACCTTACGATGTCTTCAATATTCTCTCTCCGCGGGCTTTTTACCCGCCAGCCTGCTTCTACGTCGCAAACGACCCGTCTTTTCTCTACCACAACGAATATGCTTGCTCGCACACCTCCCAAGGCCGCGCCGAAGAACCCCAATGCCGGCAAGGTCCCTCCCCGCCGAAAGCACGCAGCTCCTAAATCCGAAAACTTCTACCGCATCCGCACGCTGCGCCAAAACATGTTCTCTCCCGCTCCCCCTCCTCTACGAATGGCCCGTCTTCGATACCTCCGCCACTGGACCATCCACCGCGCTTGGCAACTCTTCCGTCGACAGCAGCATCTAGCAACTGAGCAGGAACGCTCCCGCATCTTCAGCGGCATGTACAATGCTTGTGAAGAGCTGCGCAAAACAGTTGGCCCAGGAAACAGAGACGAGGGCTACCTGTACCGTGTTGCTATGGAAAAGAAGGGTGTTTGGGGTCTTGACGCAATTCCCATTGAGTATGCTCGTTACCAAACAGACCACCCAGCTAAGAACGCTTGGAACCACGAATGGAAGAGGAACAACGATTAAAGTTTTGTTTACTGTTTCGACTGGTGGAAAAGGTTGTTTGTAATAGAACGTGTACTGTATGTATGATAAGGCAGCTTTCGGATGACAGCATTAGAAAGCCAATGTTTACGATTCTTATTTTAAGTCCATCCAAGGGAAGGCAAGATACCACTTGAGGTCACTCAATCCTTTCAAAGACGTCGTGAAAGATGGCTACCTTAGTTATGTATGAACCACATTAGATGCAAAGATCGTCACTCTCATTAAGTATCAGGTCCGTGAACGACAGCGCCAATATCCCGTCATCTTAATCCAAGTCATTGATTCACTCTCATCTTTCCAACGCTCGACAAGGCCAGTTCTATGCCGCTATTCGATTATTAATACAGAGAGTGAATATGCATATCTTAACCCGCTCGAACCAAATCATGCAAGTGTCCTTCTTTCTGTCCATGCACCCTTGCTCCTCTCCGATTTTTGTCTCTCCCCAGGATGCCAAGTATATAAAAGATGTTTCTGCAATTCCGTTCAGATATTACGAGTGACAGGTAAGATGTTATGGCCAGTATTCGAAGCAGATCCAAAGTGGACCTTCGATCGTAATGAAAATGAGGGTGCGTATGGCTAGATGGTAGTCACTTGTTTGTGTCTGAGAAGACTCAATGAGCGAGCCTTTACATGTTGATTGTCTGCTGAATAACAACGCCAGAAAGGGAACGTGATAGTGAGGATGCCGGCATTTGGGCGAAGATCGGCCGTGGAATAAATAGATAGTAAATAGGATCGGGTCGGCCGAAGCGCCGGAATGTGATGCTGCCTTTAGCTTCAATTCCGTGATGATGATTTTTGAGAGTGAGCGAGTGTAGAGTATAAGAAAGGAAGATGTCCTCCTGGGGCGCCGAGCAATAAATCCTCTATATCCTAAATTGATTCCCTGATGATCCAAAAATCTACACTCGTCTCCAGTTGTCTGAACATATGTTGATATTGCGGCCGAGGCGAAGTGGTGATCGATCGCTTAAAAATAAAACCTAGGAACAGCTGCACGATGGCCCTCGTGTTGTGTGTAAGTACATCCAAGTGGTGTGGATGGTGGCTCGTTCGGAGGCACATGGCTGACGGTTTTACAGCACAACGCAGCAACCGCCGCCCTCGCCCTTCTCAAAGGTCAGCAGAGCAGCACGAGTGGCAGCCTCAAATACGTCGTCGACGCCTTCGCCGCTCAAGCTGGAGCATTCAAGATATCGCTTTGCGCCAATTTCCCGAGCGATTGCCTCTCCATCATGTTCAGACACAAAACGCATCGACTTCTTGCGCATTTCCTCGATCGCGACGGGGTCCTCTCGAAGATCTTTCTTAAGGCCAACGAGAATAATAGGAACGCCGGTGCACAGGCGAGTGGCTTCCTCAATCCACTACACGAGAAACACGTCAGCTTTCCAGGGTTCATCACTAAGCGCATACCGCATGCCGAGGGGGCCGTACCTTGTGCTTAACGTTGTCAAGGGAATCTGGTGTGTCGACGGAAAATCCTATCAAGATGACATGGGCTTTTGAGTAGGCAAGCGGTCGTAATCGTTCGTAGTCTTCTTGGCCAGCGGTATCCCATAGAGCAAGCTGGACGGACTTGCCGTCTACTCTACAATCTGTCACATAGTTCTCAAAGACTGTAGGGATCTATATAATACGAAGTCAATAATCGTCGTCGCAAGGGGTTACGGTCGAGGCTCACATAATGCTGCAACCAGGTTAGCAAGTTTTGGTGACGATATGTAGATTTGGAGGACTCACTGTAGGAAAGTAACCTAGCGTAAATACGCTCAGCAAACTGGTCTTGCCGCAGGCACCATCACCGATAATGACCAACTTCCTACGGTACGTTGTTAGTAATCTGATTGATCTTGAAAAATCTTGAGCATGCCATGATTGGTATGGCAGGGCAGGGAGGAGTATCGTTTTGGGGCCGGATGGGGAGCAGAGCTTGGGAGCGCGATGAAGTCGTACCTGCGGATAACGTTGCTAGGATTTGCGCTCATGATGACTGAGTTATATTGGCTCGAGGCTACGTGATGACGACGTTTCGAGACTAATGGTAGGAGGAAATCGGATCTGGAGTCTGCTACGGGCCCCAGATCTGGGTGATGCGTCCGTTAATCGTTGCCGTCGATTGATTATGGGTGGAAAAGCAACGAGCTACAGCGTTCAAGAGGGCGTCGTCGCGGTGATAACAACAGGAACAAGCTAAGCTAGGCCGAAAGGGATTGAATAGGGCTGGATTGGGTGATATGAAGGTGATGATGATTAATTGGAGAGTAAGGTCGGTTCGGTCAGAGAAATGTCGTCGAGATCTGGGATAGGACCCCTTATTTTTTTGGCCAACGGACTTTTTGGTAAGAGAATCGTTGGATGGGTGAGTAAAGTAACAAGGGACGTCCGGACCTGAATGAGCGCGCGGACGTGGAGCGAGGAGGACAGGGCCAGATGGAACCAGCCAGGTCAGGACAAGCCGGGGCAGGTGCAGGCGGTACGTAAATACTGTGCTAGTATACGGTTCAGCTGCCAGGGTACTAATGCAGTGCCCGCAGTCCTGGGTTTGTGCAGTGAGATCAGCGCGTTTTTAATGGTGAGAGTAATGTCTAGGACGGAGCGAGTGCCAGGCCGCTGGTTGGATGAGCAAGTTCTTTAAAGAATAGATAGAATAGTAGAGAAACAAGAGAGAAGATGAAAGAATGATGCTTAATGGGTTGGGAATACGAGACCAAGAATAACGGGCAGGACTGATGATTGATTGACCGAGATGATAGGACAGTCAAGGACTGTGGTGAGGTGGTGCTGTTCTTTTTTTGTCAGACCGACCTGTTTCTTTAGTTAGGTAGTTAGCCTCAGTCTAAAATGGAGCTGAGGCGGACTGGGCTGGGCTGATGTGCATCAGGTTCTGAAGATTGTGCAGAGTACTCCGTAGAAAAGATGAAACGAGTCATTCAAGATGTTAAGGAATGAATAGATCGATAATTCGATACCAATTAAAGATATCCCCAAGAACTAATCTTTAGTTATACTATACGCGGCAGATCTAAAGCTAGAGAGGCAGCCTCTTTTCTATTGTTGGAACAGCCGGGCTTGTTTACGACGGCGACAGTGGTGGCATCGGTGATGGTGGAGAGCCCGCCCGCGTTTCCATGCCCGGATGGACAGACAGACAGACTCACTGACTGCCTACACTGTCTGTACTGTACTCACTGTATGTACTGAGGTGCTCCCCTGAACGGGTAGACCATGTGGAGCTTGGACGTAGAAAACGGGTCCGGGGGGGACCTTTTTTAGCTGAGGATGATGAGGTGAGGTCTAGTGGAGGACGACAGCCCTGAAAGTTCTCTAGTACGGGCAGGTTCTGTGACAGCTGGGCAACCTGAGTGGACTGCGCATTATCACAAAGTGGGCTTCGACAGCATGAGTTGCTTCTTGTTGCATGCTACGGCAAGTCTGTGGTTGTTGATCGACATGGATTAAGGTACACGAGATGTGCCGGAGAATGGATCGTTACAACGGCATCTTCTGACATTCTGACTACGTAGCTTTAGGAAAAGTCACTCAGGGTCTTCAATTGGAGGTTTTGTCATCGGCAGCATCTGATTAGCATAGCCCATCCCATCATGAGTTGATCATTACTGATGCGACTTGCAGCAGACAGCGAGCAAAGCCCCCTGTGCTGTGGCGGAGCATCCACAACTGTATATCCAAAACAAGTAATATGATTGAAGCCAGCTCGGTTAATTCTGACATTCTCCGCCCTATACCAGCTCAATGGGAAGAATCTGAATACTAAGGAAGGGTCGGTTTGGGAACAAAATTGCAGTGCCGTTCCGCTTCTGCAACCGTCATAAAAATCGTCACTAGAGATTCAATTAGGTAAACAGAAGTTGGTGGAGAGTTTCGTCGTCATAGAGCCTCTCGGACTCAGACTCAGTTCAACTCAACTCCGCCAAGCCAAACAGAACTCACGGACCGTTCTATCATCTTCAATGCTCATATCTCGTTCAACGAATTAGCTGTCTGTGTTTTGTTTCTACATCGATAGCTTCCACAGGCGACAGGGCCAAGGTGTCCTTCAATACGACAGTAACGACAGAATTCAGATCTAGACAAGCATATCAACAGATCCACATCAAAAGTGCCCTTGTCTTTACTCGGAGGATTAAACATTTGGGCTCTGAGATGCTCGTCATGCCAGCCAATCTCATTGCCAGGATGCAAAAATGCATGGCCGCCGCCATTTGAGGCTGTGCAGACTAACCCACACCCGCCAGCCGGTAAGCTAAAAACAGGAGCCAGACAGGCCAGACCAGCCCTGGAGCCCTGGAAACCAAGGGGCAGGACGAACTACTGCTTTAGCACTGACGCTTAATTGCCTGTTGTGCAGCGATGATGGAAAAGTCCCCTAGAAATAGAAATAGCAACTGAACCCTAGCTCGTGTCTCAAGACTTCATGCCATGCTGTTTGAGGGCATTGGATGAGATCAACTCGACCATTTTGCGGACGACCCCGTTAATGCGCTCCATCATCTTGGCTCCCTCACGCTAATAGCATGACATTATGGATTCCGTGAGAAGGAGATCGGTGTTTGTGAGTTGCGCCGGCGGTCCGCATTGCTGACGTTCGTATGGATGTCTGCGAACGTCCCTTCAAGGTCGTTTTCTTCTCTGACGTTAGTGCAGAAAAAACTTCAATTCTCACCTGCTTGGATCCTAGATGAATGATGACAGCATACTGTACGGGCATACCCGATGAGCTAGTTGGCCCGTCTCACTGTCTTTGCCTGCTTACGTCGAATGCAACAACGATGCCTCGTGGCCGATGTCACAGTAGGCGATGAACTCACTGCCCTACAAGGCTGCGGTGGTGTTTGCAAGTGATGCCACGATCCTTCGTCCCAATAATGCATGCATGGCTGTCAGCGTCGTGATGGCTGCTTGAGTCTTACCTGCATATTCTCCTCGTCTGGTGGGCAGAGATCGCACCCGTTTACCCTCCGATCAGCTCTGATTCAATGTGAGTGGTACTCCAAGCGGCGTTTGTACGGGCAGATTTCAGCAATTGAGAATCCTTCGTCTATGTATGGACAAATAGCCGAACCATGTTGCGTCGTCCTCTCCCGTCGATGCTGTCCTCCGTCGTTTGCAACATGCATAGACAAGGGGCAACACGGCATCGTCTCAATTTGGCATTCTGTCACACACACATGGGTTTGCGTGGCCGAGATGTATGTCGTAGTTTTGTTGCACATGGTCTCATCCAGCTGTTGAAATGAGAGATAGAGTCGAGTCTATGAGGCTTTCGTGTGGCTCTTGCGCGATTGTGCTGGCCATAATGAATGTTGCACAGCGCCGGCAACCATCGTGGTGCCTGTGGATGACGAGTTTGGTGGTCAAATTTGTTCTGCACATCGGCATGAGATGTGAAGATCTTAATTCGGGCCTGATAATTCTGGCGGTGATCTGCCTTGGTTGCTCCCCGGTAGTATTGTGTGTATAGAGTATTGATCGTCTCGCGAAGACGGAATGGGTGTTTTCCCACCGTTAATAACCAAGCCGTGGTCTGTTTGTCAAACATGCACTGGTCCTTGTTACAGTCCTGTCATAATATTGAATTATTGATTGCTTCTCGAATTCAGAACTTTTAGAAAAGTAAAGGATAGGTGCTAGAGTACTTTGAGTCACGAGATTAGTGTGATGATCATACAAGTAATGCACTTCATGATTGCTTCGCTATACGAAATGGAAGCCTTTGACACACAATTGAGCAACAGACAAGAGACAATAACGATGCAGCATTCAGTCAAGAAATAAAAAAATAGACGAATTGGGTCTTCAATGATTGCCAAACAAAGAATTGATTGTCTCTGTTGCTTCATCCCCAGGTTCAGGGTAGCCCCGAGACGAGTGACGTTGACATCAAGGTTGCTGTTTGTAACCCCACCCTCAGCAAGGCACAAACAAACCAAATCGCCAGATCTCAACATCACGTGCGAGATCACACCAGGCTACACCAGGCTAGGGGAATAGCGGGGCATATCCCGTCAATCAGATGCGTGCCTGACCACATCACAGTGTCGCTGGGCAGGTTCGGTTGCATGAGAAAGTACAGGTGCTATGCAACTCCACCAAAGAGTGACTTCTACCGTCCCATCCATCGTGTTTGAGCCTTGAGCCTCGAAGCATCAAACAACACCAGACAAAGAACGTTACGACATTTTCGCACTCTTTTACCTTCAATCCGAAGTATCTATAAAACCCTCCGACTGCGCTTACGATTTTATTACAGCAGCAACAACAATCAATCCATTGGGCCCCTTCCCCGCAGGCGTCATCGCTGACCTAACCCTGACCTTGGCCGCTCGCTCTCCGACTGTGAGTGCCTCATTTTGAGCCGCCCCGAGAGACCCTCCACTTGCAACGTGCCCGCAGCCGCCTAACGACCACGACTTCACCGTCTTGATACGCGCGATACCCTCCGCTTCCAAGCTGACACGCTCTCGCGTATTACAGAACCATATTCCTCATACACCGTCCTCCCATCGACAGACACGTGTCGCGCACAGCATCTTCATGCCATCGACTGCTCAGCTCCCGTAACCTATCATGCCGGCCAACAACCAACGACCGGCCGCCCAAACTCCGGTATCACCACGAAATACGGCAAAATACACCAACAAGGATGGCTCCAAGTTTATCACCGTACCTAAGGGCGCTACCTCTGAGTCTTCCTTGCCTCCGACCCCCACAACTGCTAAAGCCAGTGCCCCCCCACTAGAGGCTTCCAACCCCGACAATGACCCTGCTCCAACAGTCAACCGCAAGAAGCAGAAGCGTAGACAGAAGGCTGCTTTAAAAGCCGCACAGCAAGCTGCGAATGGACATACCAATAATGTCGCGAGTGGTGGTGCACGCATAGGGTCTACCTCAGGCCGTGGTCCCGCCGATCACGAAGAGGTCGAAAGCGACGACGAGCATGAGTATGTCCTGGCGAGCGAATTAGCAGGCCCAACTACAAACGGACACCCCCCTTCGGATTCAAAATCGAAGAAGAACAAGAAGAAAAAGAAGAAGGGAGGGAATGCCGATCCTACATCACCTGTACCCGAAACTGTTGAATCTGAGCCCCAATCGCACTCGTCGCAAGGCCCTGGAATGTCACGCGATAAGATATGGAGCACCAGCAATCAAGAGGAGCGCGAACGTATAAAAGCGTTCTGGCTTGGATTGGGCGAAGATGAGCGGAAATCCTTGGTCAAAGTCGAGAAGGATGCCGTTCTGAAGAAGATGAAGGAGCAACAGAAGCATACATGCAGCTGCACTGTATGCGGACGGAAGCGAAATGCAATTGAGGAAGAACTGGAGGGCCTCTACGATGCCTACTATCTGGAACTTGAACAATTCGCAAACCAAGGCGAGGGACCACCAATGCTACCATCAGCTCGAGATTTCGCTCTAAGACCGCCCCGGGGTCTGCCATCAAGTTATGCCAACCGCCCGCCATCGCGCGGTCGAATAGTCGAACATGTGGGAGACGACGAAGATGAGGACGAGCTGGAGGAGGTTTACAGTGAAGACGAAGTGGAGGACGATGACTACAGCGACGACGAACCTCCCGAAGAATATCAAAACTCACATGAACGGGACGTCGCCGATTTCTTGACGTTTGGCAATAGCCTGCAAGTCAAGGGTACGCAGCTTCTTGATTCACTTCTCCGCAGATATGGTAACATGGACTTAGGTGGTATTCTCACCGTGGCGGATGACCTCCTGAAAAACGACGGCAAGCGGTTTATCGAAATGATGGAACAGCTTGCCGAACGTAGGATGGCACGGGAAGAAGACGCCCGCGAACACTTCTCAAGGGGCTACGGTCACCCTAATGGCTCATACTCCAATCCACATAATCATCCTCCTCCTGAAGAAGACGAATACGACGAAGAAGAGGACGAGGAAGATGACTTTGATGATAGTCAGGATGAGGAGTATGAGGAGGAAGAGGTATACTCAAACCCCTCTGTGATACCATCCCAGTCCCATACTGAGTGTTGCTGCCAGGACCAAATGACGGAGGAGCAACGAATGGAGGAAGGCCGACGTATGTTCCAGATATTCGCCGCCCGAATGTTTGAACAAAGGGTTCTCTCGGCGTATAAGGAGAAAGTCGCCAAGGAGCGTCAGCAGAGGCTGCTAGAAGAACTCGAGGCCGAAGATCGAGAATCCGAATTGAGGAAAGCCAAGAAGGCCAAAGACGCACAGAAGAAGAAGGACAGGGCTGCACAGAAGAAGCAAGCACTGGCCGAGGAGAAAGCGCGTAAAGAGGCGGAGAAGGCTGCTGCAGACGCTGCTCGGCTAGAAGCTGAGAAGCAACGGGTTGCTGAACAAAAAGCCAGGGCCGAAGAGAAACGAAAGCTAAAGGAGGCGCAGAAGAAGGCCGACGAAGAAGCTCGCCTACGCAAAGAGGCAGAGAGACAACGACGAGCTCAGGAGCGATCCGAACAAGACCGCAAGGCCCGCGAAGCCAAGGAAAAGGAGAAGAAGCTTAGGGAAGAACAGCGACAGAAGGAAAAGGAGGAGAAAGAGCGCGAGGCGCAGGAGCGGAAGGACAAGCAAGAGCGCGACAAGCGGGACAAGGAAGCTCGCGCTGCAAAAGCTCAGAAAGATGCCCAAGCAGCCCGAGAAGCTAAGGAGAAGTTGAAAGAGGAGAAGGCAGCTGCCCAGAAAGCGGCAAGTCAATCATCACAACCAATCCAAATCCCGAAGCGTGGTTCTCAGCATCCGGTACCGATCCCGGCAGCTCTTCCACAACAACCGTCGAATCCTGCAAGCTACGCCTCGCCAAAGATTCCAGTCGCTACTCCTGTAATGTCTAAAGCACCGACTCCCATAAGACCTCGGACCCTCTCGCAGCAAGACAGTGGAGCGCAATCCGCTACAGCTTCGTCTACAAGTCAAAATCCTTCACCTCATTCCATGACACCCATCATGAGCCCTGGTCTAATTGGCCAGCGCCACGGAAGCGCAAGCACTCAGCATTCTCACTCGGTATCTCCAACAAATGGACAACCGAGACTGCCAGGACAATCTCCTTTCCAGATACCTCCTATGGGGATGCATCCGCCCCCAGGATTGCACCACCACCCCGCACCACCAGGTTTCCCCAATCGCATGTCACAGGATGGCTTTTCAGCATTTAGACACGGCCCTGGTGCAATGATGCCTCCTCCTGGCATGAATGGGCCAGCTGGACGTGGATTTCCCTTACCGATACCACCAGGGTTCTCACAGCCAGGAGTCGATCAATTTGACATGAATGGATTCCCGATACCGACAGACATGCCCCCATCAACGCATCATCGCCAAAGTTCATTCCAAGTTGACGCGCCACCAACCCCAGCACAGCCCATTGGTCGACCTGCTCCCATTGGGCGTCCTGGAAGCATAAATCTTGGCCGCTCATCTGACGACAAGGAAGATGAAACTGCACATCTGGGTAGTCGGGCTCTGTTGGAAGATGACGAGCCGCTCGAAGTCGAAGGGATTATGGGGGTGAGAAACCAACCACCTGGGCCAAGGCCCGATTATACTACGAGTCCGTTCTTAGCTTCAGCGTTTCCGCTGGCACCCAATCCATGGGGCCCTCCTGGCGTCGGTGGACATCCTTTGCCTCCTCCAGGGCTCAACAATCCCGTCTGGGGCGCACCAAGTGCACCTCCTGGTTTTGGCATGTCACCTGTTCCTGCAATCAACTCTCTTCGAACCGCGTCACACCCTAGCTTCCCCCAACTTCGCGCAATGCTCTGCCAGGCATGCCAGGAACTCGCTGGCTCAGGTGACCAAGAAGGTTACATCGACCTCTCAATTCTGAAGTCAAGAATTGAGGCACTGTCAGGCGACAGTATCTCAGAAGCTATTCTCATCAACCTTTGCGACACCGAAGGAAACCCCAACAACGGAGGCGGTACGCTAGTTATCCGACAGAATGGTGGAGGTTTTAGCCACGCCGTCCGATGGGAACCCGATCTAAATGATGGATTTTATCGAGCCGTCGGCGCTCCAGGTGAGATTGGTAGCCCGGTGGCCGGTCAAGCAACTCTGCGAGGGGGAATATAGGAAAAGTCTCAGCAGCGTAAGGCGGGCCGACAAACTAGCCGGAATTCCTTGTCTGTCAGAGATCTGGTGCGAGATAGCACACCTCTGGGTCCCGAACCTTCTGCAAGTTGTAATCAGCCTATCACTTTGCTAGGAGGTCACAAAAGAGGGAGGTCGTCTTTACACCTGAGGGGTTCGTCGAACGTATCTGACATTGATCGTTTTGATCCTTCAGTTCGTGGATCACAATCCAAAGATTCGGGCTGAGTTCCAATATATCTGATTGGCCCACCGAGACAGCACCAGCGGAGAGCATGAGATTCTGGCATTCTTTATCAACGGAAGACGGCTAAGCCCCACGCGTTAGCTCATTTTCTTCAGGTGAAGGTATATTCGGGATATTACCAATAGTCGAGAGGAAGATGTTGCATGGATACCCAGGTGCGATTTGCTGCCAAATGTTGCAGTTGAAGGAAAGCGATGAGGAAATCTACAGCGTAAAAAAAGCGCTGAGCTCAATGAAAGAGTATTGTTCAAGCAGCGGATCATACGTACCACCAGCCCTGACTGACCCCTTGCAATGCGTGTAGTTGGCCTGTGAATGTGAACAATGTTCTTGACAACGATTGACCAACACAGCCCACAACAATTAGCTTCAAAGTACAAGTCAAACCTGGCCGTTTCTCTTGCCAACGCTAGTGGCTTGTGTTGGCCATAACCTTTTAGCCATCACAACTCCTACCTCAACATGTGCCAGTGCGAGTATGTGCCGCGTGTGACCATTTTTGTGGAAAGGTACGAGATGAACAACATGTGAGAGGCCGGATGGAAGCACACGTAATACTTTAATTCAACGTCTAGCTGTGACCGTCCCCATTTCATAAGGTAGATGAATAGATACATTCGCGCACCAAAGTTGCAGACTTTATCCTTTCCCATTGCTCCAAAATACTCAAACATGTCATGTAAGGTTTGTTCCCCTCCGGGCCAGATATCAAGGTATCGAAAAACACTTCATCCTTGGCTTCGAAGATTTTCAAGCCTTGGATATTTCCCCCGCGCTGGCATTCACACAGGCATTATAAAGATATGGCAAGTGCTTGGAAAGAGGCAGCTCCATGGCGAGCCAAAGAACTCAATTTTGAAACGAATACTCTTCGGAGACTCGGTGAAGCTGCCTCGTTCCCGCAGCCCTCCCTCGAAGAGACCGATCCGCCTAGATTCGGTCCTGGAAGGGGTTGCCGGCGCCGGGGGCGGATTGGCCCGAGGCGTTACGGATGAGGGGCTGGCGCTGAGCAGCGCGCTGCTTCTTTGTGGCGGCACGGGCCAGGGCGACGGCCTCAGACTTGGCGACGAGACGCTTCTGCTCCTTGCGGTCGCGGCAGCACATGAAGGTGAGGTAGCCGAGCATAAGAGCGGCTGAAGCAGCGAAGACGATGGCGATGATGATGCCAGCGGTGTCCATCTCCTTCTTGGTCATGCAGATATCATCGGCGGAAGAATCGGTTGTGCAGATGACCTCGTCGCGGCACGAGCTGGTGCTGATCTCAGTGCTATAGCAAGTGGCGGTCTTGGTCTTATCCGAGACGGTCTCGAGATCACACTGCTCGGTGCTCTTCTTGAAGGTGGTGTAGCAGTCGGTTCCTCTCGAGGTGTCGGCGGCACGCTTCTTGAGCTCACCAGTAGCCTTGGGGCCGTCGGTAATGGCAGCGGCGGCTTCGACGCGGGGGATGATGGCGGGCATGGGAGCAGCTTCGTAGCGCTTCTTGAGCTCGCCGGCTTTGGCGATCTCGGAGCATCGCTCGAAGGTGTAGTGAGCCTCCTTGGCGGCGGCGTCGGAGGAGCAGCCGGCAGAGGTGTAGCAGGTCTTGAGGGCGGCCTCGTCGGTCTCCTTGAGGTTGGCGAGGCAGTACGAGAGAGCGCCCTTGTTGGCACAGTCAGCAAAGGCAGCGAGGTCCTCGTGGTGGTTGGCGAGACACTCTTGCTGGACAGCGGCAAGGGCGTTGCCAGCGAAGAGAAT
This sequence comes from Fusarium pseudocircinatum, assembly GCA_013396035.1. Lineage (NCBI taxonomy): Eukaryota > Fungi > Ascomycota > Sordariomycetes > Hypocreales > Nectriaceae > Fusarium > Fusarium pseudocircinatum. Next base: position 69,468 of record JAAOAS010000192.1, read on the forward strand.
GGCGGTTGAGAAGCGCATGATGAACGGGTTCAACGGTTTTTTTCGTTATTTATATTTTGGAGATTAGGTTTCGATCGAGAGGATGCCCAGCAAGCTCTGTAATTTCTGTTGTCGAATACGAATTGGGCGCCTGAAACCAAGACACGCTCAATCCAAAAAGGGGAGAGAGGATGAATTTGGGGGAGGGTGGGTTTTGTTTGGTGGTTTTGACGGGGAATGATAGGGAGGGAAAAAAGAGGAAGAAACAAGGAGAGGGAGCAAGCGAAACGAAGCGAATGGGATGGGAAATGGAAGGGATTATCCGTCCGTTTCTTTTTGGGCTGAACCTTGGTTTCTCTGGGAGAGGGAGGGTCCTTGGAAATGGAGAGTGAAAAAAATAAGAGGCAGAGGCAGTGAGAGAGAGGCAGGGGATATGAGGCGGCCATTGGGCTGGCTGGCAGTGCTACTGCTTACTGGCCACTGGCAAAGCTGGCAGCAACAAGTCCATGTTACAGGCTCTTATTATTATTATGGGGATCTTTAGAGCGTTGCTTGTGCTAAAAAAAGGGGAGATGAGGAGACGGATCCTTTCTAGACGGGGGTGAGAGGCCTTGAGCCACAATTGACTATACCCGAAAGGGGATAGGCCATGAGAAGAGATTGAGGGTCCATGCCTTGTCCTTTGTTTTGCAGATGTTAGGGCTGTGAGTGTTTTGTTAAGTCTTGGGTGCAGAACTGGTTATATTGCTAACCATTTGGAGTGGTAATGTCTGTATGTACGTTGCTGCCGAGTCCATTAAGGACGAATATCATCGACATCCATGCCAATGCATGCCCACGATGACGGCTGATGCTTGATACTTTGCTGATGATGCAGGATCACAGGTGGGAACTTATTAGCTAAACCCGCTAAGCAGCACCGGAGCTGGGCTGAGCTGCATTCAAGACAAAGACAAACATCAACATCAACATCAACATCAACAAAGAGAAGCGAGACATGTTTACATACATTGATATAAGAACAATCTCGTTTCTACACCCAAGATATACGAAGTGTCACAACAAGTTGTCACTGTCGTTCAATTAGTTAACTATGCTGAAACTTGACCCTCGGGCTCTCCTAGCGCAAACCACCCACCTACGTAAGCCCAAGCCTTGCCATGTCTTCCCGCAAGCGCTGATTGAAGTGGCTGAAAGAGCGGATAACAGCACAGCTGGCTGACTGCAAGGATGGCGGGTGCAATGACCAATCGACGCCAAGTTTTACGTCTGGTGCGACGACGGTCGTGGGGTGAAGCATCAAGGAGAGTGACATTTCGATTGACTTCATTTGTTGCAATTGCTGTATATTTGTGTGTTTGTCGGAGGAACAGTTGGTATCATGATCAACAGAATACGGACTACAAATAGGAGAAACAATCCTCTAGACTGAATGAGAAGAGATGCTGTATAAGCGGTCAATACCCTGAGCTTACTCTGCCTCTGCCTCTGCTTACATGTACCCATAAGCCTTATGCAGCTGAGATAGACCCTGTCGCGCATCCCGACGCCATCAAATACCTGCATCTCGTTACCAGATGGCCAAGTAGTAGGCGGGAGAGAGGAAAAGAAGGAATATCTCATAATTGTCCATCACCTACAAACATTGTGAGGCTATCCCAAGTCTGGAACAGTTACCTACCGGTATCATCATGAGCCTAGGGTTTATGAGCAAAGCTAACAAGCATTTTATCTTGTCGTACCGAATAGGAGGATCTGATTCTATATCCCAACAAACCTTACGCCTAGAAAGAGAGCATCCTGCTACTTTCCGCCTGCATCGCTTTATCTCATCGGTATGTACCGAATCAACCATTGCTCGCTAAAGAAACAGGTGATGTTCAGGGGCTGAAATGCCGAGCAGCACTTGTAGTGGTCAGTGCCCTCCCACTCTGTCTGTGCCTGAGATTGATTGACAGAAAAGCATAATTCTAATGCCAAGACACATTACTTGTCAATCATTTCATCAGCAAATAATACTCCATATTGACATTAGAAATGCCCGAGATCTTGATCAATTTTAAACGTTCCCCCTCTTTCATTTCACACGCACTCACGTCATGTTTTGTCCCTTGAGTAACCGACGCGTAGCCAATCGAACTGAATCTGGGGATTAGCCATGTGAGTCTACGTCATCAACTTTGGCGTGAGCTTCCTGCTTTTGCCTCGTATGTAATGCAGTGATTGCACCCAAGCTTTATGTATAAAAGGAAGCAACCGACTCTTTGATCTTTTTTCTTCTACACCGTAGACTTGACTACATTTACCGAACCATCTACTACCTCACTCACGTTAAACAAATACAACGCCCATCATGCCTCTTGTCGTTCCTGGTATCAACTCAACATCCGGCGATAAGGCCGAGGAGTGGCAGAACAAGCTCGTCGGCAAGAAGCTCTCCGACGAAGAGACATCGACCGAGACTGTATGTTGTCCACGAAATATCTTTAGGTCATATAAACACGCTGCTAATACTGACGAACAGGTTTTTGCTAAGCGAGACCTCCCCCAGGAGACACGCATCATCGAGCCCGGAATGATGGTCACAAAGGACTTCAAGGAGGATAGACTCAACGTTCACCTCAAGGATGACGGAACTGTTTCACATGTCGTCAAGGGCTGATCCGGCGGTGCTTGGTTGACTTGACCCCTCCATCAAAAGGAGGGGCAGGGCATTGTTTATGTACGATAATGATGGGAACAGGATTCGCCTGCAACGGCGAAGGCGCAAGAGAATAACAGGATCATGAATTTCCCTTGTAACGTGTCCGTTGTATCTACCGATTGTGATCGCGTGTTCTGTGATGGTAATTATTTTGGAGACCTTGGTGCTGTGCCTCTGTTATTGCATCTCGAGATTTACCCCGCCACCCGATGCCGCGGGGCACTTGTCGACTTGACTTTTCCATACCAAAAGCACCCCACCAAGACACGATACGACCCGACACGACACGGCAAGTCCAGCTTCTCTACCATACATTTTCTGTTTGTTTGCTATATAAACCACATAGCTCAACTCCAGTATTAGATTTATTTCGGCACTGCCGTCAAATCACCACAATGTTCAAGAAAGAGTACATCCCTGCCATGAAACCTCTCAAAGCTCTCATCTAACCATGACCAGAATCCAGGGCTCACCGAAGCAAAAGCTCAAATCGTCCGTCCAACGCTCCCTTCGTCAGGGCCTTCTCGACACATACCCTCTTCTCAACCCCTACATCGACGAGATCCTGCCCAAGAAGGCCTCCCTCTCAAGCATGAAGCTGACCGACCGCAACACCCTCTACGTCCTCGACTCGACACCTCTCTTCTACCAACAGGACCTCACTGGCATCCTAGTTCCTCACCTACGTCTCGTACACCGCTTCCCTCAAGCATTCCCCAGCATTCGTATAGATCGTGGTGCTATTCGCTTCGTCCTCTCGGGCGCTACCCTCATGGCCCCTGGCTTGACTTCCCCAGGAGGCAGACTACCTGCTGATGGTGCCCCCGAGGGTCTACAAGAGGGCAAGGAGATGGACCAGAAGATGGACGAGGAGGGTCGATGGAGCAGAGAGCTTGTCAAGGGTGAGCCTGTGGTTGTCATAGCTGAGGGTAAGGAGGAGGCTTGTGCAGTGGGAACACTCGTCGTGGGAACCAAGGAGGTCAAGGCCAAGGGTAAGGGACCCGTGATTGAGGATGCGCATTATTTGGGCGACGGACTGTGGAACTTGAGCACTGAGTAAAATGTGGTTTGGTGTTGGGGATCGGAGTAGGGTTTTGTGATACCAATGAACAAGGGAGGGGAACACAATTCAAAGCGGAGAGACATGAATGAGATGATCATGACTGGTTCAAATGTATTCTGGAAAACAAAAAAGGTCATAAATAGACTGGTACATCCTGGCTTTGGCAATGATTGAGTGCGTCATTTATACAGGACGTGGGAAATTTGCACTGATGGCCGAAGATTCCCTATTGCGCAACCATAAGGTGAGACTATGGGGACGATAAAAGCTGTAGAGTATCACTCTCTTGGCTGTAAATGACTGGAGGATAAGCTGGTCTGCTTCTGTTGATCCAGACCTCAGTTGACATCGCATCGCAGTGTGACTGGTGAAGATCGAAGCAAAGCAATTCTCTTTCATGGCTGTAAAGAGCTCACATACGCAAATAAATGTTTCCCGTGCTCGTTTGTGAACGGAGCTCTCTACACGCACGGCAATAAGCATAGATTGACCTGTCGTGTGGCTGTCAATCCATGAGACATCTCGTCATGCGACCTACAGCTGCGTCAACCTCATTCACAACGACCACGTCTCAAACAATACGAAGAAAAGGACAAAAGACATTCCGTATAAAACCTTTATCAGTGTTTAACTTGCCCGGCGAGCGAGCCTACATAAGAGTTCTAGTTATTTGAGGAAGTGTCAGTCTGTTACATGTAATTCGAGCCACTGACAAATGAAACCTGAGTGCCAGGCCGCCAAAGGTTCAATGATGACCTTCTTGGTCGAACTGAAACCACATCATGGCTCAATCATTCGTAGAAGCTTTGAAGGCCATATCTCAAAGTCACTCTGTAGTTTCGATACCGCATCTTGCGACTCATGCTCAGGTTTTCGTTTTCGGACTCTTCGAACACTTGACATTGGCCCATATTGCGACCACAACCGTTATTAAACTCTGTCTGGATTTGCTAAAAGGAAATGTTTGTTATGAACAGCAATACCCAGTCTTGTACCTCAGATCAGTGTGCAGCTAAGTATGTAGTTGAGCTCGAATCGGTGATGTTCCTGTCGTACCAGCTGACAGTTTGGGGTCATTTCTTATTCCACAGCTACGATACAAGTCAAAAACTAAAGAAAGTTCAAATAGAAAGATCAAATGGCTTTGTGGGCTCTATATCACTACTTTTGATGGTTGGATTACCTTATCCGTAGAAGAATTTGGTGAGTGTTCATAGCTCGGGGAAAAATTCATATGGGACACAATAGATCCTTATTCGAAACTCAAATAGTCGTAAGATCAGCCATGTTTGGGATCGATAAACCCTTTCTCTCCTTCTGATTCAATGCATGTCTATGCAGGCCGACCTGTAAAACTTCTCGTCGATTCTTGGCACTCTAGTAACTCAATCTCCAAATCACCCATCCAGCAAACCCCAGTCCTGTAATCCAATGACCAGCAGCTTTATATCTCAGCTCATCACCGCCATTCATCCAGACAACCAACCCATCACCAAGTCTCACGATTGACAATATCGCAGAAAACGTCGTCACGGCACTCTCATTGCCTTGATATTGCAGTGCCATCAGGGCAAGGCCATATGATATCTCACGAAGACCCTTGAAGTACATAAGCGGTGAAACCGAACCGCCATCAGTGTCAATTTTACTGGGTTCAAGGAGAAGGCCGACGTGGCCGTACTCTTTTCGTGACGAGACGAGAGCCATTATACCACGGCTGACACAGGCGCCGCCGAGGATGTAGGGGGGAATGGATGAGAATGTTGTCATGTTTGGATGTGGTGAAATGCAGATATTGCTTTCGTAGATAGATCTGAGGATCCAATCAGGAACCTTGATAGTACGGGAATAGTCGAGGTTGAGAAGTTTAATTGTAGTTGAGTGAGATAAGGAATCTATGGAGTCTGCTTACGCACATACCTCATTCAGTTAGACTGCCACTATCTTGGGATATAGTCTATGTTGACCTCATTTCACATCAGACATTAATTGCTTTCATGATTTTCTGAAAGCTGGATTCTTGTGAAGTGTAAGAAAGATATCTGCATTGCGCAAGAAACAACATGTAACTGAGGCACCGTCCATTTGCTGGCTGACTGCTGATTAAACCTCAAACATTCCTCATGACTTACTATACTTAAATCCACTCAAACTTCCGCATTGGCCATTGCCAGGGCTCATCTTTGGAGTTTCAGTTCATAGCCTTTGGAATATGCAAAGAGATAGGAATATTTCAGCTTAGGAGGCAGATAATCGATAAATCAGAATGGTGGCCCTCCAAGACCATATGCTGGCCGAGAAGAGCACTGATACAGATTCCTATCAGGCATGCCTTTCATTTAGAAGGGGATATTGCTTGACTTCTTCTCAAGCTGGTGTTGTTCGGCAGTTCCTTGCTCAAGATCCTCCATCAGATCTTTCTCTCATTTTGCCTTCTATGAATCAAAATATGACATGTTGAGTTCAAGCACTGTCAAAGTGTTCTTGTGCAGAAGAATGATTCTTCCTAAGCTCTTGGGACCTTGTACTATAGCGCCCCGAGCTTCTGTCACAGCCCTCCAATAGGCATGTTGAGTATTTCAGGAGCTCTGGGGCCCTGGTTGTCATGCAATATGTCGATCCGGAGACCTCGGCCTAGCTTAGACGTATGTTCTCGATGCTGGATGTTCCGGGTGCAACCAAACCGTCAATCTCATACTTAGCGGCACCCTCCACAGTTGAAGGTCTCTGGCAGTGAAAGCCCTAGGGTCGAATATACTCAACAAGGTCAACATCTTGATGTGATTCAATGTTCGGTGGCGTTTGTCTGTCAAATACAGCAGCGGTAAAACGACGTTTGTCGTTATCGAAGTTTCTTGCATTGCCTAGAACCTACACCAACTAATGCACCTTCTTCCATTCCAAAGCCTCAATGATCGACTTTGATGATTGATCTCCAATGCCATGAGATGTAACGTGCCTTTTGAAGAAATCGTGTGCATCGTAGTCTACCCCACGATTGGCGCGCTTTGGGTGTAAGTCTTTGCCACCGCCTGAGCGTAGATCATCCTCATCGTGAAAGCAAGAATGAAAACTCGACCAAGAGTTTGGCTCGACAATGATCCCAAGAAGCGAAGTTTACTTTTGTTGGATCGACACTATACGAGAGAAGGAGAGGCAGCCTCTCAACGTTGCCTCGGGATGTGACTATGATAGTTCCATATGCTGGCATTGCTGGGGCAGGGTTGGTATAAAATTGGAATAGGAACTAATTATGTACGACTCTGCTGTTGCGGCAAAGGCTTTGTCTCGAGTTTGGAATCGCTCGACGATGATTGAAGTGAGGCATCGAGCTCTGAACATTGTGCCAGCTATTCTCGAATAAAGCATAATTAGGTTTGATTATCTTGATTACGCTTCAGTGTAGCGAGGCTATCCTACTATAATTATATCCACCAGCCATGGCACTTGTTACCGGATCAACATTACCTTAGTTAGCACCTATTTTAGTAGCTTTGTTCCATTCGAATTGAAGGATGAGCAGATGTAGCTAAAATACTATAACGTTAAAAACTTAATTGTCACTTCATTCAAAAAGGACTCAATCAATGATATCAGAATGGTGACAACATCATGTTAACTGTTGTCGTTGAATACGGGCTGATCGGCACTTGAACTCGTATTATTCTGTCCAATCTCGTTAGATTTTGCAGATCAGGTGCTTGGAATACCACGTCAAGAGTAGAGTCCAAGGATCGGACTTCATAATCTGGGGCACTATAGCTGAAACTGGCCATGGTCCACTGCCAATGTCCTTGTATTTCCACGATATGGTTAGACGGTATCTGAACCTGGGATGTTGTTCACCGTCGCTGTATCCGGAGCGGAGAAACCGCTATTCTCCTATTCATGCTTAGCCACAAATAGATACAATTCTGCGAGGAAGATCCCATATTGAGATACTATTCTATGGGGCTTGACCTTGGCAAACTTTGAGTGACTGATCATGACGGAATATTACTGCTCCTAACCTAGAGCCTTAGCATAGGCCATTATTTCCGGGTAGACTTCCGGCCCCTAATGAAGAAACTTTCCCGATTTTTTCTCAACATCAAGAGAATAGCGGAACTCGGCATTATAGTACAGTAGTATTTCACCTGAATTATCGTGCTTGGCCAACGTGGCTCTGCATGAAGAAGCTCTCATTTACGAGAGCTCCATTTGTGGCGATGGCCGAGAGACAAGTTCAATGCCAATGCCAATGCCAATGCCAATGCCATTGCAACGGACAAGGCCGTTTTAGCTTCGCTTAGGCCTTTGGGGATCGAGACTATGACGTCTGTAGCCAAGCACGGAGGGTCCACGCATTAGCTAGGGCGAGATTGAGTGCCTCGGCATCGAACGATAGGTTCTAGAAAAGGCTGGACGTTGCTAATTTTAGAGAGCTCAATTGCTGGCTGGGCCTGGGCCTGGGCCTGGGGTTGGGCTTTGGTCACGGGTGGCTTGCTCTGGGCTGCCGTTATCCCTAGCGTTGGTGTCCATTGGCGTTGGCTGTCTACAATTTTAGCCATGTCCAGCAACGCTTCTGGGGCCTGGACCTGGGGGTATTCGGCTCGACCGCCTGAGCTCTCAATGCATTATGGGGATGCAGTGGGTTTATTTCAGGGAGATAATTGTTGAGTTGCAGTGGATTGTGGAGATACCTCGTATTCTCTACCTATTCTTCCGCGAGGCGGGCGACATGCCTCCGTTCCCTCAGTCCTCACCGCGGACCTTCGGACTGGGGCTGGGGCTTAGAGCCCGTTATTGGGGCAACTGCCGGAGACGATCTCTCAGCTATGACGATGCGAGATGAAGACGATCAAGGGGAAAGGATATGTATATAAGACTCTCGATGTTGTCTTCTTTTCGACATTATCTCACTCACTCATCACTCACACTCACACTCTGAACCTCAACTCCACCACTCTAAACCACCACCACCACAACAACAACACAACAACCGCCATCATGCAGATCAAGACTCTTCTCATCACTCCCCTCGTCGCCGCTGGCGTCGTCTCTGCTGCCCCCAAGGCCAGCACCACTCCCAAGTCCACTTTCTTCAACGGTCTCGCCCTCCGCTCCGCCAGCCCCATCCACTTCAGCTACATCCAGGCCAACAAGGAGTCCTTCGAGCTGAAGCTCAAGAAGCAGGAGGCCAGCTGCGACGACGGCAAGCACCACAACGAGGTCACCTTCCAGCTCTACGGCGACGAGCTCTGGCTCTACTCCGTCGGCAACCCTGGCCAGCAGGCCTACGTCGACTTCTCCGGCATGGGCCAGGGCAAGTTTGGCTACACTACTGGTGCTCAGCCCATGCCCCGAAACGGCCAGCGCAACGGCTGGAAGATCGACAAGGACGGCATCCTCACCAATGGCGGCTCTGGCTTCGTTGCCTGCCCCAACGGCGACGACCTCGAGAAGACCTCTTGGTCTGTCTGGGTCTACAACAGCATCGACAACCCCGGCGGTAACAAGAACTGCCTTCCCTTCTCCGTCAAGGCCGCCAAGGTTAAGAAGCCTGTTGGCTGCCTTTACTCCCAGGTCCAGCCCGGCGAGTAAATTCTGATTGATGGAACGTTTCTAGCACATATTTTTGCATAACCTCTAGGTTGAGGTCATTGGGCTTAGAGGATGACAAGTTATTCATTATAATAGCGTTTGATTGGGTCATAGAACCTGGATAGAGTACATACTCAATATTTATTTGCTTCTATCAATTTTCGTCAATTTCCGTCTGTATGTGATGTCGGTCTAAACTGTTACCACTTACCAATCGCTCTCCAACAATTGTGTCACTCATTTGTAAAATAAAACAATCAAGTTTGTCCTCAATTTGACAGCATTCAGGGCAATTGCTGCTCATAAAAACCAACACCATGAGCAAACCATGAATCAGGGGATTTTATGCTGCAAACTTCCAATGCATGAATGTCGATCATTGCGATCAGCTAACTGTAATTAGCGCAGCTGGACCCTGGAAGCACACCCTAACACCCCAGCGACGCACGCCAAGATCTGTTGTCACTGTTCCAAGTTTAGAACCAACAAACACACAAAAATGGAATAACCGTCAGAATGAATGTTTCTTGCATCTACAAGAAATGAGCAAAAACACAAAAAATGATCGCCTGTGTATCACAGGTGGCT
>JAAOAS010000193.1:0-22858 GCA_013396035.1 Fusarium pseudocircinatum
TTTCGGCGAGCCAGAGGGGGAGGGTCAGAGGGGTTTGGGCTTTGAGGCCGTGGGGGGAGTTGTCGAGATGGCCGAGGTCACGAACGTCGATTTCGAAGTGACATGGGACTTTCTGCGGGTTGTTAGCTTTGATTCATGATAATGGGGGGTTGCAGTGGAAGAGAGGTTACCTCTGCATCCGTGAGGATGGAGTCAATGTCGTAGTACGACATCTTTGCAACTTTTGGTGTATGCTTGAGAGAGACGCGTAGAGTGGATTTGACGATAATTACATCGACGCGCCGATGACATAATCGTCAACTAGACTACCCTGCACCCAAACGAACAACATCTTGATCAAATAACCAACAGCTTCTAACGCATTGGTCCAGAATAGAAATGTGACAGTTGATTCCATACTTAGCCGATGTTGCATGCATGGCCCGCCAACACTCACGAGGTCCTCTTTTGCGTCATTCGGATCTCAGAGTTCGGTAGTCCGAGATCGGCGATCTCGGAGAAATGGGAGATTGACATTGGAATAGTCGGGATATTGCTTTCAAGAAGAATGGAATCATTTTGGTTGTTGCTGTTGTGTCGCTGTTCGGTGTTTGGACAAGACCGAGCTGAGTAACCTAAAGTTCATGATTGATTATGATGTTAGTTAAGCTACACCAGCTCCATTCACAAAGACTTCCAAGTAATTGACGCTCGAGAATATGAAAGAATGATGATAATCAGTCAGATCATGTCAATCAGATCGAAAAGGAAATATCCAGAAGCATACAGACTGTAACCCAACATCTTCCATCTTGTTTTTACTGTATAAAGCCACAGCACTAGCCACTCAAGCCAAGCCTCAGATCAAGTCAAGCTCTCCCAAATATGACGACAGATTGATCCAAGCTCCCCCATTCCCATTCGGCAGACCCGACATTGCCGTCCCGATCAGCTCTTTAACCAACCCCGACCCCTCCCTCCGCTCGACTCGACTCTCCTCGACTTTTTTTGACATCATCGTCAATTGCACTATCACAAGCTTGCCTATAATACTGTAAGTTCTATTCCTTTAATCAACTCCCCATTCATTATCTGCATACTGTAGTCAAACAAACTCTTGCACCTTAATCTTGTTCAATTCTCGTTTCAAACTCAATTAATTGGTCCATTGCTAATATCAACAGCTTCAAAATGGCTTCCGCTCTCCTCCGTTCAACTCCCGCCCTCCGCGCCGGTCTGCGCGCCCGCTCAACTCCCCTCGCTGCCATGGCCACAACCAGCTTCGTCCGCAACAAGGCCACTCTCCCCGATCTTCCTTGTACAACCCCTCCCACAATCTTCGACCTTCACAGCTAACAAAGCCCAGACGACTATGGCGCTCTTGAGCCTTACATCTCCGGCCAGATCATGGAGCTTCACCACTCCAAGCACCACCAGACCTACGTCACCGGCTTCAACAACGCTACCGACGCCCTCGCTGAGGCCCAGCACAAGAACGACGCCAAGGCCGCTGCTGCTCAAGCTCCCCTGATCAACTTCCACGGTGGTGGTCATGTCAACCACTCTCTCTTCTGGGAGAACCTTGCTCCTAATGGTAAGGGTGGTGGTGGTGAGCCTGAGGGCAAGCTCCTGACTGCTATCAACGAGGACTTTGGCTCCTTCGACTCTTTCAAGAAGCAGACCAATGCTACCCTCGCTGGTATTCAGGGCTCCGGCTGGGCCTGGCTCGTCAAGGACAAGAACTCTGGCACTCTGTCCATTGTCACCCGACCCAACCAGGACCCCGTCACTGGCACCCTTGAGCCCCTCCTCGGCATTGACGCCTGGGAGCACGCTTACTACCTCCAGTACCAGAACCGCAAGGCTGAGTACTTCAGCGCCATCTGGGAGGTCATTAACTGGGGCACTGTTTCCAAGCGATTCGAGAAATAAATGTGTTCGTGTTAGCTAAGTTGTAAAGCCCAAAAGAGTTGAAGGGGAAAAAATAGCGATAACGTGTACGCAACCAAGGTCGACGTTTCGTGACCATGCCTCGCCTGTTTGTTTGTCAAGATACCGAGTGTATAGTACCTTGAGGTTTAATAAGAGAACTTGAAAAGAGTCGATACGTGCAGTCTCCAGAAGGTAAGAAATGAGACCTATGCTCTTGGGTGATGATGCCTCAGGTAAAGTTAGCATATCTGAGGATGAACTTCAGGCCGGTTATCTTTCAACAATTTTATTAAATATCGGAAGCTTCCCAGCTCCCTGGTGAGCCTTCGACCAGGGCTTACAATATCTGATACCGTCATCCATGATCATGTGTTTCCACCATCACATCCCATAGGGATTCGCCAAACCAGGAGTTGTGACTCTTTCCGATAGCCCTGACCAATCAGCCCGCACATCTTCAGCACATAAAACTTCATCATTTGCTGGAAAATACACCGATACCTTCCGAGTTCGGTCGCGTGTTGCGTCCACTCGACGTCAGTGAGAGCCAAAACATTGCCTCAGCTTGGCAAACAAAAAACAGCCATGTCACAAGCCCTCAAGATCAGGGCTGCTGACATCTCGCAATTCCCTGGTAGGCAGCCAACTCAGCCGGGAACTCCTCTTCAAAGATCTCAGCTGCGTAACTGTACCAGTCACTGTTCGCCTCGGAAGTTCTTGCCTCGAAAAACCGCGCGTACTCCCACCAAACTGGATACTGTCCTGCACAGTCCCAACCAAGGATCCAGCTGATGAGGTTGTTGGAGACAACAATGTTCTTGGGGCACAAGGCCCCATGGGTGAGCACCGAAGGATAATCAACACGGAATTGAGAGATCAAGGCCTTGGACACAGCTTTGGGCACCGACTCATACATAGTTGACATGAGAAGTGCCATGAACTGCTTCTGGTTGGGGCTTGGACGAATTGCGTAGTAGGTATGGTCAGGATGCTTGTCTTGAAGCAAAGTGTAAGGTCCTGACTCGATAGATCCTAGAGGAAAACCTGCCCCCTGCTTGCTCTCATTCCGCATCTTGTGGAGGAGGTTGCGGAGTTGCCTGGCGTACATATACTTTTCACTATTTGTCAGTCTAGGCCAAACATCCTCAAGCAACTCGCCAATCACGGTGCGGGTAATGGCGCCTTCTGAAGAAGAGATGTCCTGGTCATGAAGGGACAGAGGGAGAGCTCGAGTATGGCCCAGCATGGACAGTTTCTCATGCTGGACCATCCCAGCATTGGAGATGAGAAAAGTATATGTCTTAGGCTTGCCAGGCGCATCATTCTTCTTGCTCGGAGCGGCCTGCAAGCACAGGTTCAAGTTTCGGTTTCGCAAGAGTGAAGTGAGATACTGGGTGGAGTCGTCTGGCAGAGGAGCTACGCATTCAATCAGTGCTTTTGAACCTGTAACCACTTGCATTCTTGCTTACCATGACCAAGGGGCTGAACATCGGTGTAGTACTTTGCCGCGTGATTGATTTTCGGCTTCTTGTCCTTCTGCACACGTTTCTCCTTGGCCTCCGTCATGAGCTCGCTGATGGACCGCTTGAAGGAGCCTCCATCAGGTTTCTGAGAGCGCCGGGAGGAACGGTTAGACCAGTCACCCAAGGCATCTCCGTTAGCGCCTGTTTTCATGAAAGGAGGCAAAGAACCCTCTCTCTTGACAAAAAGGGGCGGCTTGGGAGATTTCTCTCGAGGAGCCTCAGCGAGCATCCGAACCCGCTCAGGATTCATCGCGGTCACATCAGGCGCGGGTGGAACAGAAGGACCCGGAGCAGGTTCTGCAGCTGGACTCGGAGCTGGGCCCGGAGCTGGGCCCGGAGTTGGGCCAGGAGCTGGATCAGGAGCAGACATGACTAGTCAATGAGTCGAAGAGTTTTCCAGACTGCAAAAAGATCTGAAAGGAGTAAGTGGTTCCAGAAGCCGATAGAGATAGCCAAAGACCATCAAGAGCTGATTTCATTCGTAGCACAGGATTGTACTTGTGCATAACAAACGGGGACGGTAAACGGAAAACAAACTCGAGAATGAGTTGATGAGAGGTGAACAAAAACAAAACAAAAGATTTCAAGTCGGTGTCGTCATCTGAAGGCCCCTTCCTTTAAGGTAAGTCATAAACGCAACTGCTCGCACCTGCCTGGCACTGGCACTCGCACTGGCGACTGAATAACTGCGCCAATGTCTCCAGTCCATGAGGGACCCAATCAAATACAGGAAAACCCATAATATATGGGCAGTCAAATGGATTGATTGCTTCTGAATCATTGTAATAGGGACCCACGGCCAACGAAAGCTAGAAGGTATGGTTGCTGTCATTACCTACCTTGAAGCACTGACCTTGTGTGATGTTGGTTGAATATGATAGAAAAGACTAAGCCAACGCAGGAAGCTCTAGTATAAATTGGACATTCATCTCTGTTATTAGCACTTAAGTGTTCATGAGTATGATGAAATGGTGCGTGATCCTATGCAGACTGTCAATGTCAGCAGACAGCCATGGATTGGCAGGAATTTGAATCTTAAAGGAGCAGGCATTTATACTCACCCTAACTTCAGGAAAACACGGCACTGGTCGATATAATATAATGGTATTTCATAAGCTCAACATAAATCTGATACTGAATATAAGTGAAATTCGTTTCCGACCATACGGCCCAACATTTCATACATAAGCCCATCCTAGTCATGAACAACACTTCTAACAATACTTTGACCTCAAAACACATAAACGTCTATCCTCTTTTTTTTCTTACCCCAAACATTTTCGGATAAAATGGAATCTAAGACAAGGAGCAACGGTGCTCAAAACATTACTCGCCGTTTTCCTGGGCCGGCTCCTCTTCCTTTCGCTGCGTGTAGTGGCGAGGAAGACGATTCTCGCCCTCAGCGTAAGGGAAGCCAGCCTCTTCACGAGCCATATCGTTTACCCACTTCTCATTACCCTTGAGGCCAGGGTCGCAGCCCAGCTCCTGACACTTGGCAGCCAAGTAGAACCAGCCAAGAGCGTTTCCGACAGTGCCGACCTCGTCACTGACGCCGTTCTTAGCCTCACGAGACATCCTGGAATGGAGCTCAGGATCTGTGTAAAGGTCCATGAGATGCCCAGCAACGGTCTTGTAGTCGCCAGGGGTGACGAGAAAGCCATTGACCTTGTCCTTGACCTGAAGGGGAATACCGCCCTCATTGGAGACAATCACAGGAACTCCGGCGTGGAGAGCCTCAGAGACCTTGATTTCGAAACCCTCACGAGTGGACAGCTGGAGAATAACGTGGGCATTGGCGATGACCATGTTGAGAAGCTGGTCGTTGGCGTCCAGGCGCATGACGCTGACGTCGTCGAGGAGGTGAGGGTAATGGTCTTCAAGTTGGGCCATGGTCTGATCAAAGATGATGGCACCATCTGGGTCATCAATGGACCCATTACCGCAGCTGTAAATGTTAGCAGCAGTTCTAGCATTGGCACATCATTGACTTACACAACGAGCTGAGGAACATCAGAAATGTTGGCCTCATCACAACGGCGGCGGAACTCAGCATATGAGTCGATGACAGTGGGGATACCCTTGGCGGGATCGAATCGAGCAACTTGGGCAATGTACTTGCCTGTTGATCATTGTTAGTAATTTGCTACTGATTGATGAGAAACAGTCTTACGGTTTGGCCAATCGAGCTCAGTCATTCGCTGATTTCGGCACTGTTGGTTATAGATATGAGCATAGTAGCCGGTATCCCACTTGTTCATGTGTTTGTTGAGGCCGTCAATCCAGTCGGTAGTGGCGGGGAGGTAGACGACCTTCTCCTTGGGAACCGTGTGAGGAACAAACTTGGGGATAGGGTGGCTGATGAACAAGTCGGACTCTTTGATGTTGCTCCAGAGGTAGTTCCAGATGTCATTCTGGGGAGAACCCTCGATGGCGACGAGATCGCTTCGAATCTGAATGTGAGATCGGTACAGAATAGGGCGATCAGGTGTGATTCTCTTGATCATGGGGACGAGGCCAGGCATCTGAGGGTCGTCGATCTACACCGGTTGTTAACTTGCGTGACCCCAGCCTTGTGAAACAATTGACCTACAATGATGACATCGGCACCGCCCTCCTCAGGGGGACGCAGAGGTCCACCCTCAGACAGCCAGTATCGCTTAGCATTGTCCTCAATCCAGTCGGTGATAGCAGCCTTCTCAGCGTCCGAAATGCGCTGATCAGGGTGGCTGACGCCCTGGAGAATGTTGTGCTGGTTCTTCGTGATTCGGAAAACGCCAGGTCGTGGCTTAGGAACTGGGATCGAGTCAGAATCGTGCGATATCTGAAGTTCTTTGTAGTGTTTCTACTTACCATACCAGGTCACATCAACACCCAAGAGACGGCTGAGACGGACAAGAGCGTGTCGCATGAGAGCGACACCACCACCCTGGGGAGTAGCACTGAAGAATGCGATCTTGGTCTTCTTCTCGCGGAGCTTGTTGGCATAGAACTGCATAGCACCCCATGTGGCGCTGGAGCAAGTATCCTTGTGGTTTTGGAGGTTGGTGAGATGAACACGGAAGCCAGCGTCTGTCTGAACAATGCCGCGGTAGCCAACCTGCAGATGAGGAACGAGAGAGGGGCCAAAGTTGCTGAAGCAAAGATTGTTAGTTGCCATTCATGCGGACATTCGTTTTTCTTTACTTACAGAATACACTTGCGAGCCATGGAGTCTGCTTGCTCATCAACGCGCTTGACGTCCCAGAAGTTCTTCTCCTTGGCTTCGTGGTCGGGTCGGAGCACAACAGGTACAATATCGAGGTCAAGCCAAAGGCGGGAGCACAGAGAAGGGCTCATATACTTCAGGGTGACGGGGAGACCAGCTCCAATGAACTTGACAAAGTTCTCATGCTCATAAGTCTCAACCTCGTTGATGATGTGATCGGCAATGAGATCCTGGCCCTCGCGCATATCCTCATCGAGGGAGATGTGCTTGATGGAGAAATCATTGAGATAGACGGTGTCGTGGATAGCAAGCGCAATCACGGCGGTATGGTCATCGGCGAAAACGGCAGAGATTCCAAGGTACAGAGTCTACGATTGAGCTGTGTTAGTCGCTTCATGTGCTAAAGATGAGATCGACCTCGGTCTCCATAGTGCAGGGGTCTCAAGAGCTCCAATTGCTATGACGCAAGTTGTCATGAGGGATACATGATACGATGAAAACGGGAAGGACGGGAGATCAAGAGCAAACTTACCTGGAGAGGGGCATTGACGTGACCATCCTTCTCGACGAGAAGGCTCATCTGCCTCTTGCGGTGCGACGTAGCGCCCGTGGAAAACTTGCGGGTAGGCTTGTTGGAACTCATGATGGCAGCAATTGCAGCAATTGCAGCAACTGGCGGGGTATTGGTTGTAAAGGCGGGGTAGCAATTTGGTGCTAATTAAAAAAGAATGAGCTCTCTCTGTGACGTGAAGAGAAGAAAAGCTCAAATGAAACAACTACGGACGGATGTAAAAGAAGTGAGGAGAACGAACAAGACTGCGGCTGGGCTGGGCGGCAAGATATAGTCTTGGTACACCTCCTTGATCAGGTCAGACAGACAGACAGCAGAAAGGCGGTCGTGAGTAGGAGGTCGGGATCGAAAGAGTAGTGGAGCTATAGTAACAGCTTCAACGTGGACACCCCGGGTGAGATGGTAGAGTATGAGGGATCGAGGGCCCTGAGAGATTCGTGTTGGCGGCGACCGAGCAGGGAAGCCAGACAAAGTGCAGAATGAAAGACAAGGTCAAGCTTGGTTGAGGAGGCCCCGTCAGCGCGGGTCTCTGCAGGAGGTTGACGAGGGTGGTGATGTATGTACAGTACTTGATGGCCTCGTGTGAGACAAACAGACAAGGAAGCCGACTGGGGGCGGGGAAGGGTTAAGAGACTGGGCGTGGGGTCAACAGCCAGTTACGTTTAAGAAAACAAGGTGAGTAACTCGAGCAGGTGATGATTCTCCAAGGTGAGGAGACGAGTGGTGTCAGGGAATGGAAGACGAGGAGAAGCTTGGACAAGATGGATGCTTCGTGATATCACGTTGACTCGTGTTTGGTTGAGGAGGCAAGAAAGAAATTTTGAATGAGGCCTCGCCCTTGCCGCCTGCCTTTGTGAGTTGCGAACCTAAAGCCACGGGATGGATGGAAGCAGGAGCGGGCGTTGGGTAACTGCAGGTGGCACCTACTTCTTCTGCGATGGCCTGTCTGCGTGTCAGTTGACAACGGGGTTTGTCCAATATCTTATCTTGGAAGCTCAAACTCAAGGCAACAATTTTTTGTTGCCAACTATAAACACGAAATCGAAACAAATTATCAAAGCCGAAGAGCCCGGGATCACGGAAAAGGGGGGGTCAGGAGAACGAGAGATGCAGGGCCAAGTGAGGTAATGAGGACGTGGTCTGATATGCGCTATGAGATCACCGGATTGGGTGAATTGGATCGTGGGCCTTTGACTTTGGTGCTCGAAGATTGAAGAAAGAGTTCGATATGAATCACGACTTTCTAAAAGACACAGATGTGAAAATATCCAAATCTAAGCGCCGCCAACGTGCTTGCTGCAGGTACGGCGTCGCATTCAGATGCTGTTGGTAAGTTTTGGATGAAGGGGACAAAGTGAGGAGAAGAGGGAAGAGTGGCAAGATGAGATGCGACAAGTGACATTCTGAGCACTGCAGAAAGAAGGAAAAGAGGGACTCGGTGAGGTTTGTGAGCCCCCCAAGGGTGCAGCCACAGCATCACTCATTCTTGTTACTGTCCATTGAGTTGCTGTTGTGTAATGAGCTTCAAAGTGTAATGCTGTCCCGCTCCAGGCTAGCCAGTTACTGGTTAGACAGGCGGGTTTGGTGATAAACATTGGACAGGAAGGAATAATGATACAGGACTCTCAGACCATTGCTTGTTCCGGCAGCTCTCAAAATCATCACAAGCAGTGAGTTATGAGAGATTATTCTCAAAGCTTCTGCATATATATTACCCGAATTACATCGGAGAGTTGGAATACTGTAACGCACGTAACCTCCGAATTGCATCTATTCTATACTGTGGGGGGTTTATTGTAGCCCGGGCCACCAAGAATGCTGCACCTTGGCACTCGGCTGGCACCAGATCAACTCTATATCTTCTTTCGGAAATCTAGGGTAAGTTTATTGGTCTGTTGCTTCAGCTGTCAACTGCTGGGCCGTCACCTAAAAAGTATACTACTGTACGTGTTAACGGGCCCTAAAACGAGGTAGCGCTGCCGAACCCCGCGCTGTCGGTGGGGTCCGCCAATTGCGTGAGCTGCCAGGCCTGGGCATCGTTCCACGAGGCAAGTGTCCGGGGGGCAGGCAGGAAACTGCGGGCGGAAACAAGCCCCCCGACCCGTCGGTGAATCCCCCGCCGGCCAGGCCAGTTTTCAGGGCCCGGGAAAGCTATCCTCCAGGGCACCCACTCGACCTTGATAATGGATCCTCAACCATCTCGATGCATCATGAAACAATGGACCTCTCAGGCGACTATGCAAGGGACCTGTCTCTTCCTTGTTATCACTCTCCCTATCTACTTTATCTTCAGCCTGAATACCAACTTATGTAGGTCAGTTTCAAGCATGCGGGTGCTGTTTGAACTTGGCGTGGTTCAAAGTCAATTCAGGGTCTTTCGTCGCTTAATTAATGGTCGTACAATTTGAATCAACATGTTTTACAAAGAATTTCACAAACAGCCCTCAACTCATGCTGCAGGGTCTCCGACTCGTAACTCAGCCTCAACATCTCTCCCAAACAACTCCCACTCAAGTTGACACCAGAACGAGTCACCTCGCCGAATACGTACTGCATTTCGTACGACCTTTGTACAGATCGTGGCTTGCTCATTTCTTCACCGTCTCAAGATTCGGTCAGCTGCCCTTCCAATCGTATGATGGCCTTTCAGGCATCTCGAGCTTATGGCTGAGCCCTTACCGAGATATCAATTATTCAATGCAAAGATTCATGATAGAAATTATCACTATCGAGCCCTAACATCCTTGATCGCTGACCGGCGGTGAGCTTGTTGGTTTGTAGAGGTGCCAATCATCCCATTACCGGCAGTACGCATGTGCCTCAGCAACATCTTCATTGGATCTGCTTTTGTCCTGGATGTGTCGGACAAGGTCCCCCAACAGATCCAAAGCGGACGGGTGAGCTTCCGGGCGCCGTGCAGAGATTACATGTGCTTCACTTCTCGAGTTTCACAGAAAAGGCGGCAGAACATAGAGCGGTGGAACCCACGATGCAAGTACTGCATGTACCTGTACGGTCAAGCTCAGTGTAACCCTTGCTTGCTCACTGAGTGTGGTAACACATTACCCCATGCGCTCATAGTTCAAAGTCATCATGGATGGAGACGGTCCGTGGGCCTTGAAGTCCCCGATAAAATCTATGAATGGCATGAGCGCACATGGTCAGGAACTATCGCATGGACCCGGGTAACCTCATGGACGTTTTAACACTATCACAGCATTAACACGAAATTATTCTCAAGTCACAATGGTCAAAGAAACGAGTTCGATTCATACGATGCGTCAACTTACGCATCTGAGATTTTCCTTCACAAGCATGCGGTTCGCCTTCAAAAGCTGACAATCATCTACGGTGCTATCATATGAGTTGTCATGAAGAAAACAGGATCTACCAAGTGGCCAAAGAATGCTAACTTGGGCTAATTTGCTAGCCAAAATGCCTTCCATCGGTCACTTAGTCAATCGCAGGCCTATTTCTCCGATGCAAGCCGTTTCTTATCAATCTGGTGATGTTGCAACTATCTCCACTAAGATAAGATCGGTCTCCGACCATTCTTCGCAGGAATGGGTTAGCAGCAACCGGCTAATCGGGATCTACGATGTGACTGGCCGCGCGGCTGAAGACGTGGTCCCGACATTGAATGTTCGCTGATGTGAGGCATCCTGACTTTGAGAGTCACGTAATACTCATTTCACAGGAAACAATATTCAAAATTTCAGCGTATAGAATGGTTCCAAAGGCTTCGTTCGGCGTTTTGGGCGTTTTAGCGCTCGCTTCTGGTGTCGCGAGCGGCCGTGAACCTATCCAGCCAGAGCACGAGTATGCCAAAGAGAGGGCGTATATGGTTTTTAATGCGATCCATTCCGCAGGTCGAGAATGGGGTTCTGCCTTGTACCATAATGGATTCGGCTTCTTTCCAGCTACTGTACCCGAAGGCGCGCTGTTTTACCACGGTTCTCGACAAAACATAACACCGACTGGGCCCGAGTGGTTGGCTTTTGATATCGAACATGCCGAAAACTTCGCGCGATCTTTCAAGTATCGGCCTGGCGGAAAGCACCCTGGAGCGCCCCCAGGACCTCCTCCTCCTGGCAAAAAGAAGCCAGACGTGGATCAGGGACAGACCGAGGAGGAAGAAGACCGTCAGGAATTACGACGTCGCAGCGAGGATATAAAGACCGGCAATGGCAACGATCCGTTGAGTAAGGTTGCTGACACAAAAGGGGATGACAACCCTGGTGTCGTGAGAGGTTACCTTCACACGTACCAGACAAACCGTGACCTCAAAGTTCTGGTAATTGATGGCATGAGTGCTGGAAAAACCGACATGGGCACACTCGATTCACAAGATCTAGTCCTCCGCGAGAATAACACCAATAGGGGAAGTTTCGATGAACGGAACCGGGCTTATGATTTGTGCAAACTGGCATCTGGATGGGGCATCGATGGCTTTGTTCGAATTGAGGCTGGCATCGAAATTATCCATTGCGACTTTGCGGACAGCTTAGATCTTGTCAGCATGATGCGTACAGAGGTGACGGACCGTATCATGGGGAAGTCCGGCTTGGCAACATTCCAATTTGTGAGAGCGATTGGCGAGCGATACGATGGTGTCGGACCTAATCGACTTCGGATCGATTTCTCGTCAATGGTGTCTGGCCTCTTCTTTCCCATCAACATCTCCAGTACTGTCGTGGGGCGCCCAGATCTGAAGAGACTTGGTTCGGCGACGCTGGAGGAGCTCAAAGATCTCAAGACGTACTTGGCCGACGTGTTGCGTCAACCTCGGAGGTTTATCGTGGATTGGCAAAGCGTGGTGGACCTTGTCATCGCTCGTTACAGTAAGAGACTGGCACTCATGGTGCACGAACCGTTACAGTCGCACTATTTCATCGATGAGGTCGAGGCTGCCACATTGACCTGGTACGACGCACCGCCATCACCCGATGACAAGTCCATGGTAGATCAAAAAGAGGTTAACAGGACTGCCGATGCTATTGAACAATGCCGGGTACACTACCTCCGGCCAGCCCTCAGAGCCAGACAACAATGGAGTTTCGAAGATGAGTTGATTTACACATCTCTCGACATGGTATTGGGCACAATCTGTCAAACATTTTTCTCGGTCCGCAATGCCTTGCTCGAAGCGTCTGGCTCGGATTTGAACGATTATGAGATAAGACTTGACAACGAAAACGATAGTGAAATGGAGAAGGCGATCAGTAATGGTCGAGCAGTGATTCGGGCGCTGATGAGCGATCTCGGTTGGTCAACCTGGAAGAAGCCACAGCCCTGTCAACCGGACGAGGTCAACACAATTGCTATGTGGCCGTTTGGAACCAAAGAAGACCATTGGCACCCCGGATGCCGTTCAATCGAGACAGTACAGCAACCCGGGGATAGTTATTGGCGGAACCGCAGACCTCGCAAGGTATAGCCTCGTCTCAAAGCTATGCGGCCGCGATGGCGGGATCTCGTCGTACCTTTACGTTAGTTACAGCGTTTTCATCGGTTGTAAAAGAGAATGGCCGACGCTTCCGCCCTCACGGGAGATGTTTGCCGGCAGGCAGTGGATTGAGTGATTAGACAACTCTGACAATAACACCCAATGCATTCATTAGCGTATCCAAGAAGGCAGTGATGTTCAAGGCTAATGCAAGAAGCCAACATTGAAAATTGGCCAAAAATGTGAAATAGATCAGATCATACGACCACGCCAGGAGTCGAACCTTTTGGAGATGTTAATCTAATGCCTAGATGCGGAGAAGCTCATTTGAATGCGAACATACCTGGAATCTCTAGAGAGTTCGGGAGATCTGGAACCGAAATCTAGCGCCTTAGCCATTAGGCCACGCGGCCGATGGAAATTCCCAAGAGAAAAAGATTTATGAGCCCTGCTTGACATCATGGTGGAGTTGTTGATGTTTGTGGGTTGTGCCGTTGCAGTGGGTATCATGAGTGAGGGATGAATTGAGACGATCCATTGACCAACGAGAGACGAGCAATTGTCAAGCAGAGCGGAATAGTTCCTTTGTCTGAATGACCCTTTTTCAGCTTTCATGCCAAGATATGCATCAAGGTCTTGACGTGGGATGGAATAGACAGACCTGACATGCCTTACAAAGTCACAAGGAGACACAGATTGAGGAAGCTATACGTATTACTCCACCAAGATCCAGGTGCTTATCAATCTTGCAGCAATGATTCGCGCGGTGGGATTCCGCCCCCTGCGAATGCGACTCTGGAATTGACGACAAAAGTCAGATGTTTTGTCGATGCTAGGAATTTAACAGTCTCGACCCGTTGCAGCCGCAAGAGCCGTTCCGATCCATCTTCGAGAACCCGGGGTGATCCGAAGCTTATTTACAGGTGTCAGCCCACTCTTTGTCACAGCTTTCAATGTTCCAAGCTCGTGGCATCCAAAATTTAAGGTCAAGAGCTGGGTATTTCCGCATCTCCGTGAATTGCAAGACTTTTCCCTGAGCAATTGAGGCCTTTCAGCACGAAATAACCGACCTGTTTGAGCAATTTGACTGTCAGTCAACTCTATGCTACGTATGCAAAACCATGACACAAGTGTATTTGATCGTCTCTGCTCTACCCTGCCTCTCCCAAACTTACACGCAAGACGGCGGGGCATTAGCATGAAAGGAACGTCAAGCCTGGGGATATAGTTGGGCCCTGCATTTCCATCAGCCTGGATCCGACGAAACATATTAACGAATGCAGTAACTAACATAAAAAACGGTATCCAAAAAAGAAGCCCAGACGCCAATCCCGGTGACGTGCGGCTCACCCCGCGGAGATGCTCTAACCAAAACCATCAGACCACTACCAAGATCGGACCGTGATCCAGGAACCCACACGGCGAACGGCGCTCTATTCGGATCCATGGGCTATTCTTTTCGCATGGCATGATGCTTGGCCTTGAGAGTCATGAAGAGCGTAATGTTCTTTCTCCGCGCCATGACTGGTTCTCCGGCATGGTATATAAAGAGTCTAAACGTTGGCCAGTTTGACGATAATATTCTCGGCATCATCTAGTATATCAGTACCACAACAACCTCTCAACTCTTCCTCACACCTATCAAGACCAAACAAACAGTACACAATGGCTCTCACCGCAGCACAAGTAGCAATTGTGAAGTCAACTGCTCCCATCCTGAAGGAACATGGCAAGACTATCACCACCACTTTCTACCGCAACATGCTCGGCGCCCATCCTGAGCTCAAGAACTACTTCTCTCTACGAAACCAGCAGACCGGAGCTCAACAAGCTGCTCTCGCCAACTCTGTCCTCGCTTACGCCACATATATCGACGACCTTGGCAAGCTTTCCCACGCCGTTGAGCGCATTGCTCACAAGCACGTTTCTCTCTTCATCAAGCCAGAGCACTACCCCATCGTCGGCACACATCTCATCGGTGCCATTGGCGAGGTTCTCGGTTCTGCTTTGACGACTGAGATCAAGGACGCTTGGGTTGCTGCTTATGGCCAGCTCGCTGATATCTTCATCCAGCGCGAGGGTCAGATGTACGAGGCAGCTGGCGAGTGGAACTCGTGGCGCAAGTTCAAGATTGTCAAGAAGGAGGCTGAGAACGACTCTGTTACTAGCTTCTACCTTGAGCCTACTGATGGCAAGTCGCTGCCCAAGTTCCTTCCTGGACAATACGTCAGCGTGCAGATTCCCATCCCTGAGCTCGATGGTCTTCTCCAAAGCCGTCAGTTCAGTCTGAGCGAGGCTCCTGGCACCGGCCACTACCGCATCAGTGTCAAGCTTCAGGGTCCCACTGAGGAGCCTGCTGTAGAGGATCTCGCTGCCGGCAAGATTGCTGGTCTTCTCTCCACAAGACTTCACAACCGTTACAACGTCGGTGACGAGCTTGAGCTGAGCCCTCCTGCTGGAGAGTTCTCCCTCGACCCTGCCGACACTTCTGCTGCCAAGAAGCCTCTTGTTCTCCTCTCCGCTGGCGTTGGCGCCACTCCTCTCGTCTCCATCCTCGACTCAGTTCTCCAGTCCCCTACCGCCTCACGACCCATTACCTGGATCCACGGTGCTCGCTACTCTGGCTCTACCTGCTTCGTTCCCCACGTTCTCGACTCTGCCAAGAAGCACGAGAACATCACCGCCAAGATCTTCCTCGAGGATGTTAAGGAGGGTGACCAGTACGACTTCAAGGGCGAGATCGACCTTGCCAAGCTCCAGAAGGAGCAGCTTCTCCAGCTCGACAACACTGATGCTGAGTACTACATCTGCGGACCTGAGGACTGGATGGTCAATGTCAGGGCATTCCTCGAGGAGAACGGTGTTCCCCGTGAGCGCCAGCACCTGGAGCTCTTCAAGACTGGTGATGTTTAAAAAGTGATGCGCTGCATATGATGGGTTTCCTTTTATTTAATCGGTTTATTGTCTGGCATGTCGAGGGCGTTGAGGATCTGCTGTGCTTTTTTGCAGCGGTATGTTTTGTTTGCTCAGATTGAAGAAAGAGTGTATATACTAGATACCAGATACCACCCTCAAAAACAAAAAAGAATGATTCAATCTAATCTGTGTTCGCTTCTGGCCCGATATTATCCAAAGTGAAAAACTTGAGAGTGTGTCTTGGTAAATAGCCGACGTATCAGTTTCACATGTAGTACAGTGAGACGAGCCACGAGTAAAACTAACGAGAGACAATAGCGACAACATGTGTGTGTGTGTGTGTGTGTGTTTTATCTTCCCAGGCAAGGCTTGAGTTACGACTGGACGCCACCGTCCAATGTCTCGCCTGTCTGTGGACGACGTTGTATGCAGTCACTTTAAACGATGATGGGGGAGGAAAAGTAAATATTGATACCCCCTTGTCTGTGGGGATGAGATCGGATGATTAACCGATCGAGATTGAGTTGGGGAGGTATTACGTATTAGTTATGGGTGGAGAATGGGCATGATCTGAGGTGATATGATGGGAGATATCATGAGAAGTGATCATAGGAAGTGGTGTGGTCATATGTAGGTTGATACTAGAGAGTAAAGGACCACGCAATGTAGAACTCATCCGAATATATCAGCCAAAGAAGCAGGATACTATCATCCAGACCAGTGACTGGCCACAGTTGCAATATTTGACTCAACTCATCAACAAATCGCTTTCGTCTTCTTCGCCTCCACGCAACTGCAGCTCGCCGAGCTACCCTCCAATGAAGCAAACCGTCGAACCGATATATCAATCAAGCCTCTTTCTCAAATCTGCGGTGAAGAAAAGGGAAAGACCCAAACGAGGCTTTCTGTAAGGACAGGGCTAGCAGGAAAAGACGTGCCTCGTGTTGCACCACATGGTCGAGGAGCACAAGGCGTGCTGCTGTGATACATTGCAGAGAAGGGAAGAGACGCCACCGCTTGTTGAGATTGATGAGAGACTTTGATGATAATAAGGAATTGATTTGGTTCTGACTTGATATGAATGCTTGATTCAAAATAATGAGTTTAGTATCTTGCACTTGATGATATCTCAGATATGGTGTCGAGACATTCATAGCAGATTCTCATCAGCCTCATCTTGCTCATCGACGCCGATCCATTGGATCGGATACCCCTGACAAGGTCTCACGATGAGGATACCGACAGCATCGGAACCGCCTCACTGGCAAAAGCTACAGGATCCTCGATGCAGCACGACACGCTCCGTAGGCGAGTCCATGCATGAGCCTCTTTTCCTCCCATCTCCTCCTTCACAAAGTGTGCGAAGAGCTGTTACTGTGCCACCAAAAACAAAATATAGCATCACTCAGTTCTTCCCTCCCCTTCTTTCTATAAACCGCCCATCTTTGTTCCCCCATATTTCTTTGGCCCTTCGAAAACATTTGATGTCATGGCAGAGACCGTCCATCGGAAAGCTTGTGATCGCTGTCACGCGCAGAAACTCAGCTGCAAACGATATAACGACGAGGCGTGCGAGCGGTGCGTCAGACTCAAGACGGAGTGCAAGTCTAGTCCGTCCCTACGGTATAGGAAGAACCAGCAGCAGCAGCAACAACAGTTTGTTGAGAACGGGGCGACTTCTTCTCTTACTGCTACTTCGAGTGGACGCCGCTCGCCGAAACGACGACGGACAGATGGTCAAGAGGATCCGAGTCTTGTCTCACCCGACGCGGGTACGTGCCCCCTACCATTCTGCTTTATCGCCCTCTTATTTCTTCTGTCTTGGATGCAACCGACTCACAGCCGAGTCAAGGAGAAGCAACGGTGTCAATAATACCCAATAACAATACCAATACCAATACACACACGGACACAGACAACAGCCTCAGCCTGACGTCTAAGAGTCATATCCTCCCTGTCTCCGTCCCTGTCCCTGTCTCACCCGATCCCGTAGTCGACAGCACCGACTTTGCCTTCACCTTCGATCAGCAGCTCGCCTTCTTCACAAATCCTCAGTATTTATCTCACTCCGAGTTCCCCGGAACTCGTCCTGTGTTCTGGGAACCGGCACCTCTCTACCAGCAGCAGCCACCTGAACACCACTCTTATCACCAGCCGCCGGGTGAAGTTGCACCAGAGCGTGACGCCCTTCACCAGCAGCACGTCGTGCCCCTGAGCTGTGCACCTGAGCACAGCAGCACCTCTGACAAGCGCGCGTCACGCACGCAGTCGAAGCAGCAGCAGCAGCAGCAGCAGAGGAGTAATAGACCTAGGCCCAGACAGATCACGCTCCGCCACGACGCTGACTTGTCGCCGCTGCAGCAGCACGAGGTCCCCCCGATTCACTGGATGGCGCAGTTGTCTGACATAAACGCCCGCCTGCTGGACCTGGCGTCCGCTTTGCCTTCTCCCCAGGATGGACCGCTGATGGGCCGTCCTGTTGATGAGAGGTTTAGAAGTCAGGGGTTTCCCATTGAGGATATGTTCAAGCTCACGCGATGTGTTGCTGATATTCTTGAGAAACCACCTTCCAACAATGATGGGAGTAAGTTGCATTACTCTACCATTGATGGAAGTGATCCAGGCAATGCCATGTTCATCTTGTCAACATACGTGCGTTTGCTCGACATGTATCAACGAGTCTTCAGCCTCGTACACACAGAGCTAGCAACACAGACAGACACAGGTACGACCTTCAGCTTCTGGAAATTACCCGCCGTAACAGTAGGATCCTTCGCTGTAGAGTCGTCTCCATTTCTGCAGATGTCTCTCACGATCCAGCTAGCAGAGGAGTTCTTATCTCGTCTGAGAGGTTCGACGGCGCGGTGGTCAGGGGCTGGGAACGCAGCGTCCATGTTCGCGGGAGTTGTGGATGTGTCTTTTCAGGCGTTTCGGGATCGCGAGGAGGCTTTGGCGAAGCATCTAGTTGAGTTGCGGAGTGAGATAGAGCCTTTGATAGATTCATAGGGGGCAGTGACCTGAGGAGAGGGCGCGAGTTGGATAGGGAACTGGGCTGGGAATGGATGCAGTATCGGTATAGGGGCTTCAACTGTTCTGTTTCAAGATGGAGGAGGCCTCAAGAAGCAATTCACTAATACATACCATCGTTTTTCACTGAGACAAGCTCACATCACCAAGTGTCGAGAGTCTGTGAGGAGGCTTACGAGCATACCAAGCCTCAACTCTACGATTCCAGGGGCAATTACACAGAAACTTGACAAGCACATTCACGGAACACCAGACTTTCATCGTCTCCCATCAAAATCCCCTATTCTACCCAACAATTCCTATTTTCTCAGAGTGGCAATCTTTTCGTCGTTGAACTTGAAGCCCAATTCATGCCCAACTGACCCAGAGATCTGGAACAGCGTAAATCATATGCCGCTCATCTTCGGATTTCCCAGACAGGAATTTGATCCTCAGGGCCCTGAAAATCCCTAACTGCTAGTCTCTATTCCCGCACGGCGTGGCCTCCGATGTCGTTCATTGCCGATCCGCATCGCGACGAGAAAAGAGACAACAAGAGGGAGGGACTGACTTACTCTCATCAAAGCCTCGCATATGACCGAAGCTCGCAATTGCAACCCTCCCCACGTCTCGTCTATTAGAGCAACTGTAACTGCAACTATCGGAAGGCCTGGCAGGGCAAAACAGGGCCAGGGCAGCTGGCTACCGTACCCAGTGGAACGACACGAGGTCGTCGAGTCTGCCGGCGTCAAAGGCGCCCGCTAGGGGAAGCCAACGATGCATCCGACACAAGGCCACAGAGGTCCTCAGCGGGATGTGATTGGGACCGAAGCTCTAGAAGGCTCGTCGGAGACAGGTATTTGGGTGAGGGATGTGCCGACACTAGACCACCTAACGCCCAGTAGCACCGCCAGTTTTGCCCGTTTGAGTGTCCCCTGCAAACTTTAACAGCACACGCCCTGCCCTGTCTATTTTGAGTTTACGACTGACTCTGCCTCTCAACCCGAGTCTTGGTGACGCCCCCAATTAACCAACGGGCGATGAAACAGAACAGGCCTTGCTCTGCGGTCGATAATCCATATCGCTATGACAATGTACGCGTGCATGTACGGATAACAAAGCAAATGGCTGAGATGGAATTCATCCTTGGAAAGGTTTGATCGCCAACCTGCACGATGTGACAGGGGTATACAAGTACGAGAAGGCCGTCTATCAATCAATATTGAACTCACCTCACCTCACCTCAAGTCACCTCACGCCAGCCAAAGAGCGTAGCGCTATGACTTTAACGCGTTTATTGGCCCAGAGACTTACCGTTCACGACGTTTTTCCTACTCCAAAGAGAGTATGATTCTCGCGACACTACCCAAGGCGTCCTCGGAACGTGACCCGAGATGCACTTATCAAGACGTGCATTCATTTGCATGCACGTAAGTAGTATAACTTAACTTAAAACTTCCTACTCCTGGCCTGGCTTGCCGTCCCTATCGAATCTGACAAGTGACAGACGGTGAATGAATGAATCAATCCTTCCACCGGCACATACCTACTACGTAGTAATAGACTGACCTGAGCTGCAACAGAGACACGCCCCCACTGAGTCGTCATCAGCTCTACAGTACAGTACAGTACTCGCTCTGTTAGCTGCGTAGCTGTGCGTGCATCCATCCACAGACCATAGCTTACATACTGTACCCTCGATATCGAACCCCATTGGAAGTCTTTATAAGCAAGGGACGCATTTTCGCTACACGGAACGTTCCTAGACCCCGACGCCGAGAACGGCACAGCCGCGAGGGATCCCACATCACGTCGGCTCTCTCTTTAGTCAAGCCAAGTCAAGCCAAGCCAAGCAACAAATCTCTTGAAACGCAAGGGCAGAAAGAGAGAGGAATAATTAATAACCTCACGGTAATAGAACGAATGAAATTAAGCTTTCACCCAACGGCTTGGTAATGGGTAAACTCTTTCCGATCCAGGCAAAGTAAAGTCCCACAGATGTCCATTGCCTCGGGATTTAGCAGTGGATATACCTCTGAAGATCTTGATGCCCAACCCAGCTCAACTCAACTCAATCCCCTCGTCCAAAGTGAAAATATCTCAACAGCATTCTGGACCCTTCTTTTCCTGAAGAGGCATGTGCCACAGAAATGTCAGGATCCCCATCCTGTCCCTCCCTTTTCGCGCTCAACACACCCCTGTCCTGTCTCGTTTTGAGCATAGGCCCCCTCCCCAAGAGAGCACGTCGTTTGTCTCACAGGGAGAAGAATCTGGGTGTCTCTTGATCGCAAAGACCGCGATCAGGACCATGCGGTTTTACATTCTGCGTCATCTCGCCAATATTTCCAGCAGCACGGTTCCGCAGACTTGGTGCGAGACAAGGATTCCATCATGACATGGGGGACAATCAATCTACGATAGGCCAACTTTGTGTCCCGTCTGTATTGCTTTTTATCCTCCCTCGGCCGAGATGTATACTTTTATGCCTCTGATGAGAAATCTGCCGAAGGGCATGGGGGGAGTAGCTGCTCAAGATGCTCTGAAACAGTCTCTGGTATAGACACTCCGCTCACTTCTCTGTTGCCTATGTTGCATCGCAAATATCGCTTCCTTTGCGATCATCCTTGAGAAGTCATGATTAACCAGGTTACTGGTAACTGTACCTTGTTGTAATGCATGGATCCTCACGCCAGAATCATCATGACGAGTTCTAGGCGCGATCTGCTTATCATGATATGTTGATGTTGTAGGCCGATCATGTAGGGAGTGAACGGTAGAAGCGACTGTCTCATCGGAAGAAAGTCATAGCATGATCGATTCCCTGTCCTTCGCCAGGCGCCGGAGTCACTTCATCAAAGAACAATCCTAGTGAGTCTTTCATGTATGTATCCGATGTAGGGTATTCGCAGTCCCGGCTCTTCCAGATCTCCTAAGCTCTTTCTAAACTCACACCGAATACGATCATCAAACGCAGATGAGAAACAAAGTCTTCAATAAAGAATGGCATGATGCCTAAATCTATCATCACCCGGCCCGGTCCAGAAGCCGCCCGCAAAGCAACCATCATAAAGCACTTCTGCAACTCATGTGAACTTGGCGGCGACTAGTAAAACCGGTGAGTTTAGCGACCAAGTTCGACCTCTTGGTGGTTCCGCCAGTCTACTACGTAGCGGGGACAATTCCGCAGAGAACAGAAAAGCAACGTACTCCTTGTTAAGTAACGTGCCAAGTCTGGGGTTGACAGGTTGTGCCTTGCATCTCTACCCGTCAGCGCTTGAAGCGGCCCTGGCGGTTTCCGCGTAAAGAATTTTCTTCTTCTTCATTGAGCTCGAGATGCTGAAGTTATCGTGATGCGAAAAGGCCTCCAAGCTCGAGACTGTCAAGACCTGCATTGTCTCCATATGCAGAATGCATGCGTTGTTGACATCGTACAGCTGTCAAAGAGCGGTCTGCATCATTCACATTAGTGTTTGCTGAGTAACAAATCCACACACCTCTTGCGGGAAGTGAAGTGTTCATTGAAGCAAAATTCGCCTTCGTATCTGGTTATTGCATGCGCAGTTATCCATATACACTAGTTGGCAAGTTACGAGTGTCTTGTTGTGTGTCTGGCCCGACTACGCCGGGGCAAAACCTTCCGAGACAAATTTCTCCTTTTTTTTTTTTTTTTGTCTCTGATGGAATGATTGATGTTTTCTCGTTTGTTGTCTCATCGTTCGTACCCAGGCGCTCGGTAACCAGTCAGTTGATTTGGCTCAGGGCGAACGAGTTCCACTCTGTGTGATTTCCCGGCAGAGGCGGGATTACATGATCTGCCCGGAGGAATGGAAAGGGAAGGGAAGGGAAAACCTTTCTTTTGGTAACCAGCCCAGACCAGCAACAGGATAGGATAGGACAGGTGATGACGAAGAACGAGAGATCCGCACGATCCTGGTCTGACAAGAGTGGACTGGACTTGAAGCCCTGTTCATCTCCAGGCTGAAGGATCAGGATTGAACGTGGCGGACTTGACCTGAGAAGGACCTCGTTAAAGAGATAGCTCCGAGACATGACCGCAGAGGTCCTAGGAGGGTTACAGGTTCCTGGACCTGGCGAAGGTTACAGAAGGATGGGACATGGCTTCTGTAACCAGGTAGGCATGCTACGGTACAGTACAGTTCTCCCCACAGAGGCTGCAGCGCTCCGTGAGTTTGATCTTCAAGATGGCGTCCTGCAGGCCCATGCCCAGCCTGATAGGTGTCAGTAAACTCTGTCTCGTTTAAGCTTTGCATTTCTCAACG
>JAAOAS010000194.1:0-84605 GCA_013396035.1 Fusarium pseudocircinatum
CGGTCAAGCCGCGTACTTACCAGCAGCCAAAAAGAAAGATAGGTCAGAGACACAACCGGCAAAAACATACAACAGCGGGGATTCGCTGGTCGTCACCGACCCAACTACTAATCCGCCGGTTAGTGGCTTGACTATGGGAGAGCAGACGGGATCCCGTATTTTCCACTACCTATGGTCGTATGTGATAATTGTGCTGTAGTGCGAGCTCATATCCTGGAGCGGAACAGATTCCCAGCGCTGTAGCGCATCTCCAACTACCGCCGTTTGTTGGTGACAGAACCAACGCCGCCAAAAACAAAGCTTGTACCTCTAACGTTCTTTGTCATTTACTTTAGAAGCTCTTATGCTAGAATCAGAGGTAAACTGGTTAATTGTGGGGCGAAAAAACTCTGCTATTAAAAGGATGCCATGAAGCACTTGAGTTGGTAACTGCATCTTAACAGCATGCACGAGATGGTGGCAAGCGAGTTAGTGCGTGCAGTGCAGGGAGATCAGTGGAACCTCGCGCTATTGGGTGCTAGAAACTCTCAGGAATTGGCTTTGCGCCTGAAACCTGCACCAATTAGAACACAGGTTTCGTGGTCTAACGGTTATGACTGCGGATTCTGATTCCGCCAGCGAGGGTTCGACTCCCTCCGAGACCTTTCCTTTTGCTCTTCCGCATGATGCTCCTCTTTTGCTTTTCACTCTTCTCTTTTCAAGATATTCTGACAAGATGATCTTAGTGTTTTAGATCTGGTACATAATCCAGGAATCTGATGTAAAGCGCATTTTTAGGAGATCTAGATAAAGGGATCGAGAAGAGAAGAGAACGGAGAATTCACAGGAGTTCCAACATCAACTAACCAAAACACTCAACCACCGTCAGTAATGGTTGAAACCAGATATGGTCAGACAGTGGCATCAACCAACTATGTTACAGCCTCCAGAATGAACGTCCATCGGCGAGTTGAGAGGCCTTGCTTTAGACACTCTCGACTGTTCCTATACAGTAATACAGGGCGACTGTTCGTTACTCGACGTCCTGGGCAACAGTGAGGGAAAGGAGTATTTTGCCTGTATGTGTTTATTGGTGTCCTTTACCTTTGTGCCGACCCTCTTTTTAAAACCCCAACCTTATCACAGTTCGTTACCCGTCATTAGATAGGAATTTCTTACGAGAAGATTCTGTTTGATTCGCTTCCTTGCTTTTTCTTGGAGAACACTATTACTGTTGGGGGGGCACCAAGAATAGAGAAAAAAGCCTCGCCGTCCCTCTTTCTTGCAGTTGAGACTTATGGCTGACACGTTGAATCAGGACAGAGAACTTGGTTCTACTTTCACTGATTTAGCTCTTGTACCCTGGACAGCAGGGAGAATTGCTTCTAGCCCAGACTTATTGTCTCAGAAATGAGGTTCGAGACAGGAAGGACATAAGTAATTACGGATATTCTTTATCTTTCGAACCTCAATTGCACGAGAGGATCTCAAAAGTTCAAGAAGTGATAAAAGGAATCTCACTGAAGAAATTGCCAGCAGTTGCGGCGTCCACTACTCAAATATCTATATAGTGCGAGTTCACGTGAAAGGTGAAGACTACATTGCTTTGAACTATCTTTACTTCAGGATTCTCCTCGCACAAGGAGCATCTCTCTGGTTTTCGAGATCTTCAACCAGTCAACTACTGAGTTCTCACGTTAGACGATTTCAGGTGTTTTCATATCGCCTGAGTATGGTAAAATAGCTGTCTTGGTATGAGACTTGTCATAGCTTGTCTTGTTTAAGAATCGATGGTTCCAAAACCGGAGGCCACGATACCTTCGCAAACAAAAGCCTGCAGTCAGTTATTATGATGTATAATGCCAAGAAGAACTGTAGTATGCGGTGAGAAGCCAAGCATATAAAACAAGAATATTCGAGAAAACTCAACACAAACAGGCAACAAGGCGATAACACGATCCACAAATACCCTTATCTGAGGAAATCTGACCAGGAACAAACCAAATTTTCATCCTTGCCTCCAAGGAAGAGTCATGGAATACGTAGCATTGAGCATCCCATTCGGCCAACTACCCATCCCAGAAGAGAAAGATTCAGGAACATCACACCCTCAAAGGGGCAACATCCCTCGATCCCAAGATCGCGACCCAATTTAAGCGGTTGACAGGCCCGCAATTAAGAGATTTTAGCGGCGAAACCGTGCGGCTCAAGAGTCCACACTTGGAGAGAAATCTCCGGTTGACGTTAGAGTGGAGGACAAACGTCATTATTATAACAGTTGCTTCAGTTGTGCCTGAATCATATAAAAGTTCTGAATCCAGGTTTTACAATGGAAATGAGCAAGAATATACTGATTTTGAGCGCTTACAATGACTGGGCATCAGGAACAAAATCATGATTATTTTTCGAAACCTGCGACACCGTCAACGCCGGGACAGGTGCATCTTGGGAACGTCGCGAGCAGAATCCCTAGCACGATCTCGGACCGAGAAACAGGACAACCTGATCGTGCAAAGTCGACATATTCAAGACGGCGTGGACTCCATGCATTACCGTCTAGTTTCATGTCGCGAATGAGCAAGCGACCGATCAGCTCAAGGCGCTTTACAAGAATGTCCAGCGGGATCAGTACGGCGCGCCCAACAGTACAACACCACACATCCCAGTATCATGAGTATGCCCCTGCTGAAGAGGGTTACTATGAAGAGAACCCTTGGTTCGGCGAGGCAGGCAAGAAGCCCATCTTCAGTCTTGGAAAACCTCTTCCCCACCGCGTTCGTCGCAAGGTGGTGAAGCCGATCAGACCAGATGGAAAAGTCGACGAGGAGATGGCCATTGTCAAAGAGGACTCTGAAGATACACCCGCCGGTTACGCCTCGCGTACCACTTCAGGCCAACCATACCGTATGCACACTCAAACCAGCATCGCATCGCGCGACGTACAGAACCAGCAGAGTCGAACAACAGCAGCTGGAGTCGCGCACAACGAGAAGCGCAACGATGCAGGGCAGCCGGTATTTGACTACGTCCCCGGTGAAGCAACGCCCGCAGCAACACCTTCACATCGTGACCCTGCATCGAGAGTTGCTTCTCACCAACAGAGCAACAATCAGCCAGACTACAAGATTGACAGCGAACCTTTGGGCCAGCAGGAGAAGCCGGAGGTTGAAAATGGTGAAACAGATCCGAATGAGATGAGGAACTGGTGGGCAAGGATACGAGCGAAGCACCCTGAGCCACTGGCTGAATTCCTTGCTACTTCTGTTGCCATCTTCCTCGGTCTCACTGGTACTCTGTCTGTAAATCTCTCGGCGAAGCAATCGCAGCCTTATGGAACTTACGAGACTTCTTGTTGGGCATGGGGCTTTGCATGGATGTTTGGTATTTACCTCGGCGGCGGTGTCTCAGGCGCACACATGAACCCAGCTATTTCCATCTCTCTCTCGCTATTCCGTGGTTTCCCGTGGAGGCAGTGTTTCATTTACATCCTGGCCCAATTCATCGCCAGCATCGTCGCCGGAGCATTGGCGTATGGAATCTACGCCGACTCGATCCACTACGTCGACCCCGAAATGGACGGCATGTCAAAAACATTCTTCTCAACGCCTCGAGAATGGGTATCCCTACAATCTGCATTCTTCAACCAAGTCGTCGGCAGCGCCATCATGATGATCGCAGTCTTTGCACTAGGTGATGATCAGAACAACCCACCCGGCGCTGGCATGCATGCTCTGGTCCTCGGCTTTCTGGTAACGACCCTCAAGTTCACCCTTGGATACAACATTGGATCTGCGCTGAACCCTGCTTCTGATTTTGGACCGAGAGTTGTTGCGTATGCGGTTGGATATCGAGAGTCAAATGTGTTTCACAGCGGATGGTGGTTCTATGGGCCTTGGGCAGCGACTTTGATAGGGTCTGTGGTTGGATGTGCGCTGTATGATGGGTTTGTGTTTGTTGGGAGTGAGAGTCCGATCAACTTTCGGTTTAGCAAGGAGATTAAGCACAGGGCCAATAAGTTATTAAAAGATTAGAGACGCTATAGATACATAACATGTTTCATTGCCATCAACCGCCACGTCCACTTCTGTCTGCTGGTTCGTCCCTCCGTCCACCGTTATTAGACCACGATCTCTACCAATGTACTTCCATGCATGTGGCTGAAGGAAGCACCCAGTATCAGACACCTCCCATGGCGTCAGTACTGCTCTTACGTTCCGTGTCTTCCTCATTCCTAAACTCATACACTCTACCCTCATGCTCGTCCTCAACCAGACAAGCTCTGATCTTATGATCTCTCTTGCAACTTTCCAAGTTCACGCTCTTCGTCGCGACTGCAATAGACGAAAATGTAACCTCCCGCAACTCCTCAACTCCATCTTGCCTCATAGCTTTCATCCCGTACGCCACGCCAATAGCTACAACGACAAACGAAACAGCATACACACTGACAAGAATATGCCTTCGATAAAAGAAGAACCCCGCCGTTGTTCTTCTGATGCAGGGGTACTCCGTCCCATTCTTCATAGGTCTGGTCCCAGATGGTTCATCCGGATTCGCTGCCCACGACACCATAAGTAACTGCGTGTCCGACAGCAACGAAATAATCAAACTCTCATACAACTTCTGTATCTGGTTCTCAAAATCAGGTACAGGCAAAAACTCATGCCGTCCGACCAATTTCGACGTCATGATCTCGGTACTCTTCCCTTTATCGGGAAGCGACAAGCCTCCATGCAGTAATTGTCGTAACTTCAGCCCCAGCGAGTGAAACGCTGCAATTCGTTGATAATTTCTCCAATCCTTGGGATACACGTAATTTTCTTGTGGTTCCGCGACAGTCTTGTCCAACGTTCCATCGTCAGCTGAGTCGTCCACGTATGTCGTATTGATGACCTTGTGCAGATACTCCCGATTCGTCACGTTGTACGACTGAAAGCCCCGCGTGTATGTCAGGTTGACTGTGTACTTGACCTCCCAGTGCTCGCAAGCCGAAATAATGGGTGTAAAATCTGTGTCCCATCCTTTTTGACTGCTGTTTTCAGCGTGTCTGACCAGTACGTCGTCGACGGTGACGTAGCCTAGCCATATGATTGGCTCTGTTCTGAAAGCACCGAGATTCTTGGGGAATGGAAGGGTCTGCAATGGTCGATTGAAATATTTCTCGTGCTCGATCTGGAGTTCAGAGTAGTCTCCAATGTCGGCGACACAGTTGTAAGTGTTCCAACCCTCGGGAATCATCCTGCTCATGTTGAACGGAGCACCCATGCCGTTGAACTGTTTGACCGTCGAATTGGTGCCGTTGGCGAGCTGCTCACACTTGTACCCTGGGCCAGTGAAGTAGATAATCGTTGAGCAGTCATAACCTTCCCCGCAGATCTCATCAGCGACTTCGTCTCGCTGCAGTGCCTGTCCCCCTGTCAGAACTCTGGATGCTATCTCTTCGAGGAAACCACTTGGGCTGATCCAAAAGTCAAAGACATCAGGACCATCCTCGTCAGGCAAGGTATCGTTGTACCATGATATTCTACCACCTTGCAGTATCTCCTCGCCCTCTGCTTTTCTCCAGTGAGTCCACTTCTTCTTTGCCTCGTGGTCGAAGTTGAGGGTCCGGACATTATGGCATGTCCTATCCACCTGGCTGTCGACGTTTAGAGTCGCCGAGGTGAAGATCACCACAAGTGGAGATATCCACATGTAAAGAGCGAGAAGCATTACAAACCATGACTTCTTCCATGCCTCGGCGTTGAGAAGTTCAATGGCGTTATGTGCTGCACCGAAGAGCGAGTCGACCGCATGCACGGAGAAGTTGCGATGAGCGACGGATGTCCAGGCAATCTGTTGGTAAGCCAGAGAGACCGCAATAGTAGAGTTGGCTTTTGAGATGAATGCGAGAGATTGCCCGAGCCGAAGCCACCAGATTTGATTCTTTGCTTCCTTGCCAGAAAGGCACTCGTTGAGCGTGTCGTGGCCAACAGCCGCTGAGATACCGAAGACAAGACATGCGACCATTAGCCATCTGCTTCTGAGAATATTGGACCAAGTTGAGGAGCAGTGAGAATCGATAGACGTGATTGCTTCATCGGGTTCTTGATTGGCATTCAGAAGACTGGTCTCGCTGGTAGTTGTGCCCTGCCAGGCTGGAGAAGCCGCAGAGTGGAGTAACGGAGAGTGCTGAATGGAGCTACCGTCGGATGGAGACCAGGTTGATGCTAATCTGAGGTCTTTTTTCTGGTCAGATTCTGGTGCACGAGAGACATCATCCTCCATTTTGAACGAGACTCGACCTGGTCGACGAGCTGGAGAGGAAAGATCTACACAGACATCGGGCTGCTGAATGAGAGTGACCAAGGCCTAGAAGAAATTTTAAATGGCATTTTGGTAAGCTAGTGGCTACGCGTTGTGGCTTCCAGCATACCAGGTCAGGCTGATTCGTACGGACTGTATACTCAATTAGCAGATGGTTCAGCTTTGGCCCTTTTGATCTGAGGTGCAGATGAATACGAGAGTGGCGGAATGTGATCACCGCAGTTCATGGGACACAGCAGGAACAGGCTGCTGACTGGGCGCGGAACCAACTTTGGCAAGCGTTATTGCATCTATTCTTGGGGTTTACGGGTTACACAGAACAGCTGGCAAGGCATTTAGCCCCCAGCACGCCTTTCTTCCCCATGAAATACGCCCAGCTTCGTATGATATAGAGTTACACGACCCATTGTGAGACGTGAGATAAGAGCATCAGCATGGTCTCCGTAAAGGAGGACTGACTTTTCCGAAAAGCCGATGCCATAGCCTCACTAAGGCATTATTGTATCAGTTGAGCATATTTCTTTCCCAAGACGCATCACTTGCGCCTCGATGCCAGTACAGTCTGGCTCGGTGGTGCCTTGGAATGGTCCAAATCCCCAGTCAACTTCTTCAACTTCTCCCCGAGCCTCTTAGATATCTCTTCATCAACATTTGCCCACATGCCTGTCGCTCTGTTAGCTCAACTCCACCAAATTCCGGTAATGGGTTTTGCAACTTACGAACTGTTGCCTCCTGAACTTCTGGAAGCGCCTTGTTGACATGACCAGATAAGTTGTTCAAAAAGACTTCATCTTCGCCATTATCCTTGAAGATCTTCCACAAATTACGAGGCTGTTCCCAGTCTTCGTCTTTGACATCGGAAGAGTATGCCTGCACCCTGCCAACCCATTCGCTGTGTGCGACATCGGCGGGGCCACTTTTCACCTTGCGGAACGAGGAGCGAACTGTACTTATCAGCGTTTCAATTCCAGGCTCAAGTTACCAAATCACGTACCATAATCAGGGTCTGACCCGTAGTTCCCGTCAAGACGCATTGGTCCATCTCTCTGATATGGTGAGTAGGCGTCCAGAGGTCGATTGCAGGGAAGTTGCTGGTAGTTTGGACCAACGCGATAGCGTGCAGCATCAGGATAACTGAACATTCTCGCATGCAGCATGATATCAGCGGAAGGAGCGATGCCGGGAATAAGTGTAGAAGGCGAGAAGGCTGCCTGCTCGATATCATGGAAGTGGTTGTCGGGGTTCTTGTTCAACACAAGCTTTCCGACGGGGATAAGCGGGTAGTCCTTGTGAGGCCAGATCTTGGTGATGTCGAAGATGTTCCACCGGTATGTCTCCGCCTCTTTGGGATCCATGACCTGAAGATACATAGTCCATGTCGGGTAGTCACCTCTTTCAATAGAGTTGTACATATCCTTGACGTGATAATCCGGCTCCTCGCCTGCAAGACGCACAGCATCCTCTTGTGAAAGATTTTTGATACCATCGTCAGGTTTGAAGTGGATCTTGACATACTTGAAAGATCCATCTTTAGGTTTGCCAAACTTGAACGTATGGTTTCCAAAACCATTCACATTCTTGAGAGACTGTGGTACACCGCGAGGTCCGAACAGTTGCATCAGACAGTGAGCGCCTTCTTGGTTGTTGTTGTGAAAGTCCCAAAACATACTCGCATCAGCGACTGCAGTCTGCGGGTGACGTTTATGAGATCTGTTGAGCGAAGGGAACTTTGCCGGGTCGCGGATGAAGAAAACAGGTAAGTCATTCCCGACAAAATCCCAGTTCCCTTCCTCGGTCTTCATCTTGAGAGCGAAGCCTCTGATGTCACGGAGGGTGTCGGAGGACCCCTTCTCGCCAGCTACGGTGGACAGACGGGCAAGGACTTGGGTCTGCTTGCCGATGCGACGAAAAGGTGCTGCTGAGCACCAGTCTGTGATATCATGGGTGCACTCGAAGTAGCCCCATGCTCCAGCTGCTTTGGCATGAACAACACTGGTATCATCAGTCAGAACTTTCTATCAAGGCAGGCCGAAGAGACTCACCGCTCAGGAATACGCTCTCGAGGAAAGTGAGCAAGCGTCTCGATCAATTGCGTATCTGCCAACAGCGCGAGACCGCCACCTCGAACCTTTGGCCCGCGAAGGACGACGGATGAGGTTGGGTCCTCGACGGGCTTGCCCTCGGCCAGGGTATAAATGGGTGCTTCATTCGACTACCATGGTCAACTTGGAAGGGGGTTTGACTTGTAAAACATTGCACTCACTTCAGACATTTTTCCGTCACTGACAAATATTTCTGTGTCGATTGGTCGGTCAGATGCCAGACGGTGTCCTTATATCAGAGACGTCAGCTCCACAGTCGCATTGTGACGTGATTATTATCACCATGCGACACGAGTCAAAGGCGTCATAGACAACACTTTATGACTGAATAGTGAGCACCTAGAAAATCATTCCAGCGCTTCTTACCCTATTCGCCTAAAAGCTGTGACCAGTCGAAATCCTTGGGGTTAAATAGTTGAGTTTATGAAAATTGATTGTTGTAAATGGAATGTGAA
Source organism: Fusarium pseudocircinatum (assembly GCA_013396035.1). Lineage (NCBI taxonomy): Eukaryota > Fungi > Ascomycota > Sordariomycetes > Hypocreales > Nectriaceae > Fusarium > Fusarium pseudocircinatum. The sequence continues at coordinate 8,843 of JAAOAS010000194.1, forward strand.
AGGACTATCTGCTCTTCGACCAGCATATCATAACCAAGTTTGGACTTGGGGCGATCTAAGTTCTAAGATCGATGATATAATCTAATCATCAACATCTCTCGGCTCAACATTCGCAACCTCCTTCTCATACTCCTCCAAACTCATGGGCACAAACTCCGTCGGTCTAGTAATAGGCGTAAACCCCTGCCCATACTCATCAAACTCCCTCAGCCTCTTCCTCGTAGCCTCCCTCTTCGCGTTCACACTATAAATCTTGACTCGATGACAACTACTCGTCACATGCAGGCTCCAGTTCCAGCTATGCCGAACTTCCATCGGCTGCGTGTTCAAACTATTGTCCCAGCAGCGAACAACGAGTTCGGTCCAGCCTTCGTGGTCGCAGGGGACTTTGCCGGTGAAGGTGCGCCAGGCGAATTTGTGCTTGGGGGAGAGGTTCTCGATGGGTACGGCGTACCATACGTAGCCGCCGTCGGAGGAGATTTCTACACGTTCGGGCCAGCGGCCTCCGCCTGAGTATGCCCAGCCTTGACGAGTCAGTAAATCCTCGGGAATACGCAATGGGAAGCTTACCTTTGACTTCGATCTCGCCATCGTGGACGACAACTTCCTTGTTCCAAGGAGACATGATGGCACTGCTGACAGGCATCTCCTGGATCTGAATACCCACTAAAAGAAGTCAGCGTCTGATTCGAGGAGTGAAGAAAATGAGACTTACTGGTTGGAAGCTGATTATGCTTTCCAGTCTGTTGCTGAAAGTACAAATACTCCCTGCTCTGGACCGGTGCAAGACTCGGTTTCTCAATCGCCTTGATCCGATAGAGCCACTTGCAACTCCTCGCTCCAATATACCCAAAAACAACAGCCCGCAATGGATAACCATGAATCTTCGGCAATGGCTTGTCGTTCATCTCCCAAGCCAACATGACCTCGTTCGCCTTGACCTTTGACCACGGCACAGAAACGACGTAGTTCATGCACTGGCCTCCTTTGAAATACGTATCCGCGCCGTAGAGTTCGAGATGCTTGGCACCATCTTTCAAACCGCCGCAGTACTTGATGACCTTCTTGAGACTGACGCCTGTCCACTTCGCTGTACCTATAGCACCTTCGGCCCAGGGGGCGTTGATCATTTCGTCGCCTTCACCTGGATACTCGACGATTTGCTCGAAGCGACGAGTACCGCTGCACTGAATGGTTATGAGTTTGCTGACTCTTGGAAAGAGGGATTCGTTCTGTAAGTCTGCGAGGGTGAGTGTCTTGGGGTCATTGACGAGTCCATCGAGACGGATGTCGTATGCACTAGCTTCAATGTCGGGGATGCCACCGTGATTGCGAACAAAGTGAAGCTCGTTTGGCATGATGTAGTCTTTGGTCAGGAGGCTTTTGGGTGCTTCTCCATTATAAGGAAATTCGAGAAGATGAAGCATTTCCGGATGTTTTTCCTGCAAAGGTTTGTTAATGATTCCTCGAAACCCAACCGCTTGGAGGGCTATTTACCTTGAGAACAGTCTCCCAACTGATCCGCGGCACCTGATCCAGAACTCCCCCGATAGCCTTATGCCACAACTTCCATCTCTTTCCCTCAAGAACAGGGTTCGTAGCCGGAAGAGGCTCCAGCTGGAACTCTGGCGGAGGAGGAAATGTGAAGCGCGAAAAGCGTTGGTGAGCCTTGGCTTTCTTTTCAGGGTAGTCTTCCCACTCAACATAACCTTTCCAACCAGGCCGCTCATCTTGAACGTCGAGATCCGGATCCTCAGGGATATCAGGACCCTTCAGTTCTTCGTGGTCACTTGGGTTGAGCCGATGAGGCTCTGTGTTGATCTGGATGCTGCTCTGGTTGCGGATGCCGAGACGAGCGGGCTCGAGGCCTTGCTCTAGCTTCCACTCATCTGGAGCTTGTTCGTGAGTTTGTCGGTACGGAATATCTGGCTGCATTTCGGAATACCGGTAATTCAAGAAAACGAAAGACACAAAAATTTCGAGACGAATTTTCTTGGTTGCGCGACATCATTATAACCTTGATGTGATCACAATTGTGTATGTAGATCGCATTCTAGAAAATCCTGGGCGGAGACCATAGTGACGCCAAGAATCGATGATAAAATCGTCACCAGTTGGAATCAATACCCACAATGGAACTTGATATCAAGTTTTAGTGGCAGGAATACGGTCGCGTATCTTGTTTATTGAGCGATGTAACGGTTTATTGAAGCATTTTAATGCGTCAACTCCGGCTGACAAATTCGTGCTTCGGGGATATGCCCCAGTTACAGAGTCATTGACGTCGTTGAAGTGCCGTCATTCCGCAGATCCCGAGCTTGATGAAGAAACCACAATTGTCACAAGAGATCTATATTGTATTTGTTGTCAACCGATAAAATATTGGTGTAAAGCTCATCGCCTTTGTTTGCGAACTTGGTGTTTTGCCTGGCGCTCTCTGGGGTCGCTACACCAAGCGCCGCGCCCGAGACAGTCTTTGACGGCGTGCCCCGAACCTCACTGAGACGAAACAAAATCTATTAAAAGAAACTCAATGACATGTCCTCTCATTAAAAATGTCAACCGTCCAGACCAACCCTCGCCGTGGCGAACCCCGAATCCAGTGACGATCCCGCCCGCTTTAAACCCTCTCACATTCCTGTCAAGCACGCTACGCAACTGCCCAGCCACAGCAGAATTCCGATCTTTTTCCAAAACCGGGATTTGAGGAATGCGATTTTCAGGGACGGGACCTTGCATTTTACTGCAACGCGTGGCGCTGGGGGAATGCAGGAACGGATTATGGGTTGGCGTAACGGTTAACGGCAGCATTGGTCTAAAGACTTTTCTTTTGGTACAGAACTTTGGACCATCAAAGATACTGATGGCAGTTGATGTTCTTGGTATGGTTCAGTATTGGTAAGTGAACGGTGACTTTGTTCCGAAAGCTTTTTGAACACAGTGAATGGTCATCACACAATTTGCTTTGCGATCGCTTCAATTGTTCGAGGCCAAGGGCCCTTGATCACGCAGCACATGCGCTACCCTACAATCAATCTCTGAATTGACCGTGAATGTTTTTCTGCTGTTCTGAAACACTACAGAAGGTCCCGCGGTCATCCCGTGGTATTCCCAGCCCTGGCGGCCATTGTCACTTACGCATGTCTCACCTCCAGCCATCTGGATCAATGTGTTTCGCCAGCAAAACACCACTCCAACTACGTAACATCAGAGCCTCATGATAATACCAATCATCCAATTCCAAGTTTCGAATTGTAAAGACCTCACTTCCAGCCATTCTGAGCAACTCACCGAATCAAAAAGTCTTATCCCTCTATCCCCCGTGATGCAAACTCGCCCATCACCGTGTCTCATTCACGCAACATATGACCAATTCCCAACCACTCTGAAACTTGTGCTCCCACTGAATCACTCACTGAATAACTCGCTGTACGACAGTGATCATTGATGCACGCTGAAAATTTGCTGCGGCTGGTGTTGAGGCTGATTTTGTCTCCCCTTCACATCCCTTGGAGGGAGCACGTTCTAGCCCGCCGCACTAACACGAACCCGCAATCCTCCCTAGTTCTCGACTGAGCTCTCAACCTTGGCACGTCAAAACCAATATTGCACGTCCTCAAAAATGTATAAAACTAATCGAAAGCCTCGCCGTTTCTCTATCGATTCATTCTCATCACACATTCTTCTACATACATAACCACAGCCTCTTGGCTTTTTCCCTTTCTTCTCTCCCCCTTCAAACACCCCAAACTCTCCTTCTCATCATGAAGCTCTTCAACGCCTTCGCTACAGCGCTCGGTCTAGCTGGTCTAGCCCAAGCCCATATGGAGATGACATATCCTCCCCCCTTCAAGAGTAAATACAACCCCAACGCCGGACAGGACATCGACTACAGCATGACCTCGCCTCTCAACGCCGACGGAAGCAACTTTCCCTGCAAGGGATACAACTCTCTTTACGGCACCGCAGCCGGTGCACCGACCGCTACTTGGCAGGCTGGAAAGTCGTACAGTATCAGCATCGCTGGCGGTGCTGACCACGGAGGCGGCAGCTGCCAGGTCTCACTCTCTTTTGATCGCGGCAAGACTTGGGCCGTTATCCAGTCGTGGATTGGAAACTGCCCCAAGGCGCCGACTTCGAACTTTCAGTTTACTCTTCCGGCTGACACACCAGCCGGAGAGGCTCTTTTCGCTTGGACTTGGTTTAACAGAATCGGAAACCGCGAGATGTACATGAACTGCGCGGCTATCACGGTCACGGCTGGAAGTGGAACAGCAAAGACAGCACTTAAGAAGCGGCCTGCTATGTTTGTCGCCAACGTCGGAAACGGATGCAAAACTACGGAGATGGTCGACCTCATGTTTCCTAACCCTGGACCTAATGTTGACCTCACTTCGACCAACACTGGACCGCCGGTCGGTCAGTGTGCTGCTGGATCAGCACCCTATATTCCCTCCGGCTCTGCTTCTCCTTCTCCGACAAAGACAACTACTACAAAGAAGCCGACCACGACAAAGGCACCAGTGAAATCTACACCGTAAGTCGCCTGCTCTCTTTACTTGATCTTGTTAACATGTTTCACAGCCCTGGCGGTGTGTTCATCACTGTTCCTTCAACTACCAAGAAGGCGACCAAGACGACCCTCAAGTCAACAACCCGCAAGACAAGCACTACTACACCGATCAAGCCTGCGCCGACCAAACCCGCCGCCGGTGTCATCACCCCGGGTACAGCTTGCAAGCCCGAGGGTTACTGGAACTGTATCAAGACAGGAACTGCCTTCCAGCGATGCGCTTCAGGTACTTGGTCCGTCGCGATGGCTGTTGCGCCAGGAACAAGATGCGTTCCTGGGCAGAGCATGGAATTCACTATCGAGTATGCCTGATTACGATTATGATTCTTTCTTTTCAATACTATGCTTTCTTGTGTTTGATACCTAGAGTAGAGGATAGATAATGAGCTTCTGAAATGAAAAATGCAGTCACTTTCCTTAATCAGCCTGAATGCATCACAAGTCCCACTGTGCAAAAAAGTCTCCGTCATGATCAAGGGTCCTGCGCCATTTTCCGCGCGCGATGGATGCGGGGCTTGAAAATCACCCGAGTCCACCTTTCCTCAAAACTACTACGCTTCCCGCCGCGGAACATTCGGGTAGCAACGCTAAAACTTCAACTCTTTTGAATCATGGCGGAACCAGTGACTATGATCCAGGAACCGATTGAGCCTATTGCCGCTCATGAGCGCGCGGAGGAGGAGGATGAATTCGAGACGTCGGATTTCGACTCTGCGACTTTGTCGTCTAGTTCGACGAGTTTGAACACGAGTATTTATCAGCATGCTTTTGAGAATGGAAGACGGGTGAGTAGACGCCTCGGCGAGGGGAGAAATGTGCTGATTTTGGATAGTATCATCAATATCGCCATGGAACGTGAGAAACCTCGAAGGGCATGTCGCGATGGATGGCTGATATGGACAGGTATCCGATCCCTAATGACGATGCGGAGCAGAACCGGGACGACATGAAACACGCCATGATGCTGGAGCTCACCAAGTAAGAACCAATCATTGAATCACGCAACGACCAAGGCACTGACTTACATTTCAAGTGGCAACCTGTTCTTCTCACCCATTGTTGAAAACCCCCAGAAGATTATTGATCTCGCAACCGGCACTGGTATCTGGGCCATCGACGGTAAGTCAGACCGCTCTTTCGCAAGACCTCAAGACTGATCTTCTAAGTCGCCGACAAGTTCCCCAGCGCATCTGTAGTAGGAGTCGATCTCAGTCCCATCCAGCCCTCATGGGTTCCCCCAAACCTCAAGTTCCTCGTCGACGACATCGAGGACGAGTGGATGCACGGCGGTGACTTTGACTTTGTGCACATGCGCTGCATCAGCCCCTGGCTGAAAGACGAGGTCAACGTTCTTCGTCAAGCACATGAGTACGTTCATTCAGATCCCCATCTGCATTCTCATCTCACATGCCGCAGTCACATGAAACCTGGTGCCTGGATCGAAATCCAAGAACTCGACGCCCGCGCCAACTGCGACGATGGCTCCCTAGCCCCAGATGCCCCTCTCGCCAAGTTCTTCGACACCGCTGAGCAAGCTGTAGCTAGTTTTGGCATGAAGTTCCGCGCGGGTGAAAACTTACGAGAACCGCTTGAGAAAGCTGGATTCACCAACGTATCCTGCAAGGTCCTCAAAGTCCCCATCGGAACATGGGCAAAGGTAAATACCCCAACCAGTTGATCTGGACAAGCTGACCCTCGGTAGGACAAGAAACTTCGCCTCATTGGACTCTACCTCAAGACCGCTGTCAGCGACATGTTTGGTGCCATGGCAGCCAAGCCCCTGCGCAAGATCTTGGGGCCTGAAGAGATAGAGGTCTTCTTGGCTGATGCGAGAAAGGATCTGAATAATGTGAACATTCATTCATATGAGAAGTATTATTTCTGGATGGGACAGAAGGCCGGAGAGTAGAGGATTCAATATCTAGTTACCAATAAAAGCCTTGGAAAACATTGTCCTGTGATGCCAGTTCATAGCCACGCGTGATTTGGGTGATCTTGATAGAGAACTAGAGCCATTTCTTCGTCAGCACCTTTGAGCAAACAAGAATGTCAGATCCTTGCAGTCTCTCCTGAATGGCGATTGGTTCAACTACTGTGCAGCTTTCAGCCTCTGATACCAAAACCCCGCACCGTACTCCCCTAATGATTTTATCATCCACGTGAGAAAAATATACCAAAACCCCAGCAACCTGATATCAAACGATGGATTTTCTGGCGGTTGTACCCTTCACTGTTTCTGTTGTATCCCGCATCATCCCGCTCCTCAGAGCTGCTTTGTTAGTTCGCAGCTACGTGAAGGGAAGAGAAGGACTCCTCGACAGGAAGAAATGGAAGGATAGTATCCGCCTAGGTCCCAACGGGACAAGATTTCATGGAGGTTGGTATATCGCGCTTAGTGGGAACTCCCATTGGCAATTCTTCTGGGGGGGTGGCAACCCTCAGCAGAACACAGGCGAGACGATGCACAACGAACCTCCACAGGGCGATAGCATGCGACTGGAGCTTATAGAAGAAGGCTCCCATGGCTCCGAGGACACATTTCCTCTTTCCACGGGGTTTATGCAGCTTTCTACACAATGGGAGCAAACCAACTCGAACGAAAGGTATCATATCACCATATACGAGACTGCGCTCCCCACTAAGGTCAGGAGATACATCAAGGTACTCGAGGAAGGCCAAGAGAGACGCGGTAAGTCTTTGTCGTGCTTTATGGTTAAATATTAACACTATCAGTGGTAATCGAATGCAACACGTATGCTCGAAAAGGTTTTAGGGAAGGCCTACCAGACTTCCATTCTGCCAGGCAAATAAGCAAAGCAATAAAGCAATTGGATTTAGCTTACATTACTGTTCGATCCAAGGATAACTGGAAGAAACTCTTTCTTCTTCAGTTTCACCACGCATGTTTGAGGCTGTTTTTCGATTTTCTTACTGCTTTGGAAGCAGATGAGAAAGAACATGCAGTCGACGCAAACACGGATGCCGGCTCCGCGGAACTCTGGCAATGGAACCTGAGGACTATCACCCAGCGTTCCTACGAGTATCGAGATCTAGGAGAGATGGGTCGCAAGCTAATCAGCACCACGGAATCCCTGATCGACGTAGTCAGAGCATCGTCTCCAGTTGTCGACTCAACAACTCATGCGAACAAGTTCATGGCCATTGACATGGAAATACGAGGACTCTGCCGAGAGTCAAACGAAAGAATTCAAAACTTCTCAGATCAACTGGACCACGACCTCAAATACCTAGAACTAGCCCGGGATATCAATCAAACAAGGGGCGTTCAGCAACTCACGCTCCTGGCCACAATTTTCCTGCCCTTGTCTCTTGCCGCTGGAGTCCTCAGTATGCAAACAAGATTCAAGGATCTCGGGACACTGCTGTATGACTTCTTCGGCGTGGTGGTGCTACTCGCGGCTATTGTTCTCATCATCCTGATCTTGTTGAGTCTCGTGGCTGTTGTGAATGAGGTGGACAGTAAATTCAGTGTTCGAAGTTCAAGGTACAGAGATGATTTTCGAGGAAAGCTGCTGTTTACCATCAACATCGGGTTCTTTGTATTCGGGTGTCTGGTGTTATCGTCCTTCTTGGTTGGAATGTTCAGAGACGTTTCCCTCGGTGCAAAGATACTAGGATATGGCGTTGCAGCGATATGCGGTGTATGGGTGATTGTATTTCTGTCGGCTTTTGGTGTCTTTCTGGCAATTTATCGGCTGACGTTTTGACGAGGGAGTGCCAGTCAAAGGGAGAACAAGGCCATGAACAAGAGCAGAAGCTTAGGGGCTCATGTCTGGAGGTTATTCTGTATGGCTTGCTTGAACATGTCAGCAGTAAAATGAACAATCAATGAATTGAAAGAAAAGTTTACTATAGCCTCTTTACCTTGACAGGTGCATGGGCTACTCCCATCTTTCACACTGCTACAATTCAGGAGTCACTGATGTCACTGGCAGATATTTGGGCCCATTTATTTGGCTATTCATGCCCCACCATGTTCAGTGACAAAAAGCCAGTGCTGCATCCCACCTCTCTCGTCTTTTACAACCTTCACCACTTCCTTTAACCACATACCACCAAAGATTTAATTCTCACCTTTTACCACGTTCAAAGGCAAGCCAAAGCGTCTACATAAGAATCGAACAATCTTAGTAGTCAAGTGAGTCCTTCTCAGATCTCTCATCGTTCCTTCTCTAATCTCTCAAAGCATCGCACACCATGGACTTCCTCGAGGGTCTGTCGGAGACACTGCTTCACACAATTTTATGCGGCGATTACACACCACAACGTCCCCTCAATATCGAGGACCGTCCGTATATTCAACTTCCTGTCGCCAACCTAGACAGTATAATCCAAATTCTCCACGCCAGGGGACAGTACACCCACGAGGCATGGGAGAAGTGCCTGACCACACTAGAGACAGTGAAGGAAGAAGAGGCCGAGCTAGATGTTTTCCCTGTCCTTGATGTGATGGAGGATGCGTTTCAAGAGGTCATCACTGACCTCAAAGAAATCACAAACCTTAATAATGAGGCCAAGGAGGATGTTAGCATCCTCCTCCGACCCGAATTGGATGTACGAGGTTAGGCGCCTCTCACCATGTCTCGGATCGTGGGAGCCGAGGAAGACGGTGAGTACATGCGAAAAGATCACGAAGGGAAAAGATTAACTAACGAATTAACGTACCAAGCCATCCGCACGTTTCGCAACGATCTGATCGAGGCGGACGAGATCCTCCTCGGAAGAGGAAGAGACGAACAAGGCCAGCCGATCGAGAGGTTCGAGGGGGTTGGGAAACTTTTCGGAGAGGTGCTCCCTCAACTGGAGGCCTTTCTAGCGGTCCAGAACAACGCAGGGGTTGTTCTTCCGATGGCCCTGGAGATCATCAAGGCACAACGGCTTGTGGAAGAACACGGTGAGGGCAGGTGGCTCCAGCCGCTCCTGAAGAATGCCCTCGGGGAGGATCTGTATCAGCAGATCTTGGAGGCTGCGGCTGCCTGATCGGTAGTACCGCATCTCGACACAACAGTCGGTGCGCTGCCGGTGGCCCTTGGAAGAGGATGTAAGCACCTCAAACCCTGTTTCGCAGCTCATTTTGCTAATCGTTTCTTGTTTCAACTTGTAGCTCTGTTGCTGCGGGCGGATATTTGCTTGGTACTGATGATGATATGATTGCTCCATCGTCTGGGATGGGATTGGTGCCTGCTGTCCTGTATTTTTGTTGTTTTCTGAAGAGATGAGGAGTTTTATTCACAAAGAATGATGCCTTGGGTCCTGGCTGTGCGCGGAGGAGTCATCTCTTTTTATGTCACGAATGAAAAGGGCAGACTCATAAGGAATAAAAGCCAAAATAATGTCGCAATCGGTCCAGGACGAAGATGAGAGCTGAGATCAAAGTCAATTTCAAGACCATCTGTTTCAGTCGCACGACAGCCGCCAATCAAGTCAAGTATAGACAAGCAGGAGTACATTAATCAATTCATATAAAGCCAAGACAGGCCTTCAAGCTCAATAGACGCTACAAGACTATACAATAAAGTAAATAGTAACTATTCAAGTGAAGATTAATAATCAATATTGAGATACTAGACTTAGAGTATGGTATTTAACCCTATTTATTCTGCTTAGTAACTAGAAGTTAGTGCTGCATCCTACCTCTTTTATCTTCACAACTTCTACATCTCTTCCGCGCCTTTAACTTTCCATCCTGTTTCTTTTTAATCGTTGCCTTCACATACCGCTACCTCGATACCCAGAATCTTCAAGAAACAGTAAAAATGTACTTTCTCCATGGCCTTTCTGGCACATTCCTTTCAATCATTTGCTATAAGCATAAGCCTCAGCGGCCTCTCAATATTACAGATCGCCCAACCATCCCCCTGCTGCGCGCCCATCTCGAGAGCATTATCGGGGAAATCGAGGCTAAGGGTGGCCTCACCTACGAGGCGTGGGATGAGTGTCTCACCGCCCTAGAAGCGCTTAGAAGCGAGCACGAGCCAAACGCATTCCAAGTGCTCGATACTGTCAACGACGCCTACCGAGTGGTGGTCGGCGACCTCAAGGAAATTGCGGAGTTGCAGCGGGATGTGAACGAGGACATGAGTATCCTCCTCCGCCCGGAGCTTGACGTGGGGGGGGGTAGGCACCCTCTATCATGGCCCGGGTAGTTGGGGTTCACGATACAAGTGAATTTACTGGTGAGTACTGGTGGTAATATCAGATGAACGAAGGCACTGCTAACGAATTAACGTACCAAGTCATTGAAGATTTTCGGAAAACGCTTGTCGAGGCGGACAAGACGCTCGTCGGAATTGCAACCGACGAGAACGATGAAGCTGTCCCTAGGCACATGGGAATCGGAATGCTGCACGAAGTACTGACGCATTTGGAAACTTTCCTTGCGACCCAAGGAAACGCCGGCATCGTATTTACGATGATTTTAGAAATCGTGAAGTTACAGCAGGTCATAGAGGACAACGGGGAGGGCAAGTGGCTCCAGCCACTGAAGGAGACACTCGACGATCCTCTTTATGAGCAGATTGTCCAAGCCGGGGTGGTTTGAACGGGCAGGCCGGGAGCCAACTTGGGGATGTCTCTAGGAAGACTACGGCTCCCACTCGAAGTGGTTCGAACTACCATATCCAGCTGCATCAAACAAAAACATGCTGGGGTCAAGGGAATGCCACTCTCGTCTGACACACTCAGACCCCTTATCTTTGGTGGAAAACAAACGCCAGCAAATGGCAAACTAGGAATCAGACAGGGAACCTGATTCAGAAGGATAGATACCGACCAAGTCAAGGTCGTAGACGGATTTCAGTACACGCAGAAGCAGAACTAGTCTCCCAGTTCAACTGTAGTAACAAGACTTGTGATACGTGGCCTGTGGCCTTATTACCTGAGGATTAATGATTCTTTTGAAAATCTAATAATGGGTTATGATATGTTCGACTTGGGACCTGGTACTGGTCTGGTATGGTCATGGACAGAGTGGCCTGCTGCTTGCTGATTGGCTGGTCCGAAAGATAAGTGATAAGATTGGTGGGCATGCCTCTTTCATCTGTGTTGTGTCTAAAGGTCTGTACGATCTGCAACTTTCTCGAATTTTTCAAATGATCTCGACATTGTCTTCTTTCTTGTTCTTTTTGGTTACTCCCTTTATCGAGTGTTGAACAACGGCTGACAGTCTCTTTTCTTGGAATTCCATTGGCTCGCCAGAAGCAAACAGCCCAAACCGCATTCGTTCTAAACCGCATGCCAGCCCCACCAAAATCAGTTTCTTTATCGTATCACCCAACGCGCCGCGCTTCCCAAGAGTTCCCCTCAATCCCTTTTTTCGCTGTTGGTCGACATCGAATTCCACCATCACACGCAGAAAGACACCCAGCAGAGACATAATCCAGCCCTTGCAGATACTGTTGGTCACGCACTGAAGCCCACTATGTCCGAACAGCCCTCTTCTCCTGCTGCTGCTGCTGCTCCTGCTGCGGCTCGGTCCGATCTAGCGTCGGCCGTTGAGTCAGCTCCAGCGCCGCAGCCTGAGTTAGTTCCCGCTGCTGATCCACAGGTGAGTTTGACGCACTTCTCGTATAGAGATACGTATTCCGGCCGTCGCTAATGCCTGTTAGGATGGTGATGAGAGTGAGACCGACTCGGCTGTTGGTGATGATGCGTATGGGACCCTTGCTGATACTACCTCACCGTTGCTGACCATTCTGCAGGGCGAGCTCCACTGCTTCTATCACGTCTAGCATCCTTGAGTACCGCACTATTCAGGGTCGAACGTTTCACAGTGACAGACATCCTACCGAGTACTTTACTCCTAACGATGAGCAGCAGTCTGCGTCCATTGACATCAAGTATGCGACGCCTTGCCGGGATTGAACCTTGCTGACATTCGCTAGCCATCACGCTTTGACGCAGCTCCTCAGTGGAAAGCTCTTCCTTGCCCCTATCAAGGACAACGTGCAGGTAAGTGCATGTGTTATTGGTCTTGTGACGTGCTCACACCTATTAGAAAGTACTCGATGTAGGAACCGGAACAGGTGAGACTTGCATGCATATCGTACATTGACTAGGCTAATCAGGTACAGGCATCTGGGCAATGTAAGACATCTCAACCCTCCATCGTCATGATGACTCACCATTCAGTGATTTTGCAGACGAATACCCCGAGGCTGAAGTCATCGGCTCTGACCTCTCACCCATTCAACCCAAGTACGCCATCCCCTTCCCTCCGCAATCATCTCACTCACCATCCCCAGCTGGGTCCCCCCCAACGTCAAGTTCGAGATCGACGACGCCACCCTCCGCTGGACATGGGACAACAACACCTTTGACTTCATCCACATCCGCTACCTCTTCGGCGCCATTAAAGACTGGACATCCCTCTTCAAGGAAGCTTACCGCTGCTGTGCCCCCGACGGCTGGATCCAATCCGCCGAGGCAGACGTCCACATCCGCAGTGATGACGGAACCACTGATGATCTTGACTGTTTGAAGCTCTGGGCGAAGCTCTTCACTGAGGGTGGCGCTGCGCTTGGAAGCCCGTTCTTCGTGCAGGAGGGTGATTTGCAGGAGAAGGGCATCCAGGCTGCTGGGTTCACTGACATCAAGAGCATTGAGTACAAGGTGAGTTGCACTTCGAGAATCGCAGAGCAAGGCTGATGGTTTAGTTCCCTATTGGTGGTTGGGCCCGTGACCCTGAACTCCGTTCGGTCGGTAACTACGTCAAGGCGACTCTCGAGAACGATCTCGAAGGTACGTCTCCAAATTCCCTCTCCCTCTCTCATACTGACAAACTCCAGGCTACACCCTCCTCCTCTGGAAGACCATCCTTCAGTGGCCTGAGGACGAGTATCAAGTCTTCCTCATGGAGATGCGCAAGTTTCTCAAAAACAAAAAGGTTCATGCTTACATGACTGTTCGCTACGTCTATGGTCGCAAGGCAGAGGCTTCTTGAGAGTTCTATTCGGACTGTTATAGAGAAGAACATATCATTGATGGGAGGCCGTTTGTGTTTGAGCATGGAATGAGCATTGGATAAAGTTTATAGCATACCTATGAATAGTTGTTTCCTAGAATTTAAATTTGCATTGCATCTGCTCAAAATCTGGCTTTTCTTAGGAAGGATCAAGAATATAAAAACCGAGAACTTCTCTTTATTCACTACAACATAAAGGGAAGAGCTCATCATGGTGACTTGGTGAAGCCCAGCACGTTCAACGTAATCTGAATTTACCCAAAACGTCTCTCGCACAGTGAGGTACAGGGTGTGCCCCGAGATGACAATCATAAAATAGTGTCTCAGAAACTCCAATGTGTCCCTAACGTTAGACGACGGTGCAGCTTGTAAAACTAAAGAAACAGAATAAACAGTACCTACCCTGTAGAAGGCTTGCCACGTCCGATTGGACCAGAGCGTAAATACCTCAATCACGTCACCCACCACATCCAGCCAGCGATTAGTTACTAAGCAACGGAGGAGAGTCCGACGCCCCGAGAAATAAGGCCAAGACGCGGAGGGCGGTCTTGAGCTCCGGTTGATGCTAAACAGAATCAAGCTTTTTGATCCTCATTATGATCTCAACGCCCGCAGACATGTCATCCCAATTTGAGGCTTCCATTTGGCTTGTCAATTTTTTGCATATGTATTTATCTTTAACGGACTGCTCGTGAGTATGAATATGCATTGTTCTACGTCCAGCTACGCTTGCGTTGATGGTGATCTTGGCTGTAAAGCTGTAGTCTATCGTATACCATCCAACAGCCTGGGGATGTCTACCAACGGCCTCTCCTTGCAGCATCGACATAAGCATAAATACATCTTGTGTGACCCCACAACGCTTGTATAGTAGCTTGACTGTTTCAGGCGTGCCGAAGGGGGCAGGGCAACAAATTGCTCAGTATAAAATATCTAGAGCGCTTTTCTTTCCCTTCCTAGCCTTCTCATCTCTTCCAACCGTAACCTTATTCCTTACCACGACTGTGCTCAGTCGCTCATCTGACCCAACATGCTGCGCCCGCCGATCAACTTTCTCACCTTGCACTGTGATGCCACCCACTTCCGCTTGCAGCCTCTCCCATGTGATAGCTAATCTTTGATTTGCCGCTAGATGCGTACATCATCTTGATGGGCTTGATAGCCCTGCCTATTTTGTACCCTTACGGGAACATGCCCGCCATTGATGCTTGGTTCTTTGGTGCCAGTGCGTCCACGGAGTCTGGACTGAACACGTGCGTTATGCACTCTTCCACGTGACGATTTCTGACATGTTTGGCAGTATCGACGTCAAGGATCTCAAGACATACCAGCAGCTCTACATTTACTTCATTCCCATCTTGACCAACTTGGGCTTCATAAATATCGTGGTAGTTATCGTGCGCCTCTTTTGGTTCAAGAGTCACCTGAAGCGTCTCGGTGAGTACTTTGCAAATCCGTTCAACCGTTTCCTCATGGCTTATCACAGCAACCTGCAGCCCCCCAAATGCTCGACCATAGCACAGGCATAACTAATGTCGACATCGAGAGTGCTCACCATGAACCGAAGGTCTATGCTGATGCAACTGAAAACTCTGCTGAAGCGACTGATGAGCCAAATGGTAAGGCGAAAGCGACAGATGACCTCATCGAAGAGGATCCTACAGTTGCAAATGAAGACAGGCCAGCAACCCGTACCATGACCATCACCTTCGACCCCTCCACCGAAAGGCACAAGGATGACGATACCCTCTACATCCCTGGACCACGAGCTCGCGACCGTGGTAAGTTGACTCTTGCATGCCTTCGATGAGTACTGACAGATCAATCAAGGGTATCCAATTGCTCCCAGAAGCCATGAAGCCGCGCAACATCCAGACGACAGCGATGATGGTAAGAGACTCTACCGTAAAGTATCTGCTTCTATACTCATCGGTCATAGACGATGCAATCAAACCTGTACCCAGCAGAAATCAGAATGATGGAAGTTTCTCCATGCGTCGTCGTCGACGCTTTAGCAATGACGATGGCCTAAAGGTCACAGCCTCCCGCTCCATGGATCGCGTTGCTGGCGTAGCAGCTTCGTTCCTGGTTTTGGGATCACAGACAGCGCCCCAGCCGCGCCCCGTCTCATCAGACTCGAATCGACAGCCTGCCATCAACGACGTCCCTTTCCTCTCACGCCAAGCCACCCTTGGACGGAACTCGCAGTTCAAGAACCTTACATCACACGATCGAGAGATTCTCGGTGGTATTGAGTACAGGAGTTTGAAGCTGTTGCTGAAGATAGTCGTGGGTAGGTACCCGTGTCCCAAGCTGGCAAGGAGTCCATGATAGCTAAAAACCCCTCAGTTTACTTCTTTGGTCTTCATATCTTTGGTGCGGTTTTTCTTGTTGGCTGGATCCATACTGCTGATAAGCAATACGCGGACGTCCTACAGTCAAGCGCACAAGATAAGACTTGGTGGTAAGTACTCAGAGACCTGTGCATGAAAAATTAGCTGACCAGATTGCCTTCACACAGGGGCATCTACTCGGCTCAGACAATGTATGATAACCTAGGCTTTACTCTCACGCCGGACTCCATGATCTCTTTCCGCACTGCCAAGTGGCCCATGATTCTAATGAGCTTCCTCGCATTCGCCGGGAACACGCTCTATCCTGTCTTTCTGCGCCTGAGCATCTGGATCATGTCAAAGCTAGTACCAAAAACCTCACCTACACAAGAGTCCCTTGCATTCCTGCTCACCTATCCTCGTCGATGCTACACTTTGCTTTTCCCTAGCGGTCCGACGTGGATTCTCTTCGTTATCATCTTCGCTCTGAACTTCATCGACATCCTTCTCATAATCATTCTCGACCTCTCCAATCCCGAAGTTGCTTCTCTTCCGCTTTCTCAACGCATCCCAGCCGCTATCTTCCAGGCTGCATCGGCGCGCCATACTGGTACCGCTAGCTTCAACCTTGCAAACGTCAGTCCTGCTGTGCAGCTCAGCTTGCTGATTATGATGTACATCGCCGTTTTCCCCATCGCGATCAGTATTCGCGCGTCGAATGCTTATGAGGAAAAGTCTCTTGGTCTTTGGGAGGAAGAGAAGTCTTTGGACGAGAAGCACAGCAAGACTTATCTCTTGACGCACATGAAGAACCAGCTTGGCTTCGACCTGTGGTATATTTTCTTGGGAACTTTTTGTATTTGTATATCTGAGTCGACAAGGATCGCGAATGTCAACGAGCCTGTAAGTGTGCTTCCAAGTGTGAGAGCAAGGGTATGATCTGACATTTATCTCAGGCTTTCTCGGTATTTTCGGTCCTGTTTGAAGTTACCTCTGCATAGTAAGTGTTTATTTGGCGGGATCAGTATGGGAGACAGTGCTAAATCTCTGTCCAGTGGAAATGTCGGGCTGAGTCTTGGGTACCCAACAGTGAGCACCTCACTTTGTGGCATGTTTGGAACTTTTGGAAAGGCAGTAATATGTTTGATGATGATTCGAGGGCGTCACCGTGGATTACCATATGCCCTCGATCGTGCCATAATGCTCCCCACTGGACAGGTTGCTGAGAACTGAATGGTACTTGACAGGATGTCGAGACCCTAGTAGGTAGCCGTTGCTGTTCAGGATTTGAGCGACATCTCTTATAGGGGCTGCTCTAATGATCCGACTCGACTTTTGGTACAGGTTTCTCTCAGTTCGAGGCAGTGATAAATAACAAACGGCACAAAATCTCATCAAACACAATTGGTGATGTCGGTGAAATTCGAATCAAGATCCTGAAGTAGTACCGTTCCCATAATAAAGATCAAATCAAGTATGGATAAAATACCTGGATAGAAGAAATGCATCATGAAGACGATAGAACTTTCCCTAGTTAATTTTGTGCCATTTTAGGACCGGAGTCGAGGGAATGAACAGAGGTTTCGCTTCATTGTAACATCCAGTATGTTCATTGGCGCGCTCGGAAAAGGAGCTTTGCCATTGGCCCATTTCCGCCGGCACAGTCAGACCTGATCCTTCAGAGTCATAGAACAAAGAAGTTATCAAAGCGATGATCAGCTTGAGATTCCTTTCATTCAAAAGTTCGTTTGAGTGGATATCTCGGATTCTCAGGTTTCTGACTGGTTCACCATCGATCGATGAAAACCCTTCGCCCCAAGGTCCAGTTCATTTAGCAACTCAACCCTTCGAAAGCGGACATTTCCCCCTGTTGTGTCGCGAGGTAACATGGGACGGGTTACACTTGGAAACGTCGGTATCTAGTGCTTACCTGGCAGAACTTGCCGGCATGAATCACTCAATAGTTGCAACTACGCTATCTCGATCGAGGTCAATCGCAAACAAGATCAGATCCTCCGCTCACTTAATGAAGGGCCAATGTCCATATTGCTCAGCATTCTCATTACAGTCCGCATATACTCTCACTCCTTAACTTTGCATCAGACGCTGAGGTGTTCAAGAACATTATATCTTTACTACGATGGCGAATAACACCATTTTCATGTCCCCTGAAGAATCGGAGCATATCAATCGCACAATCAAAGATCTTGCAAGGCTGCGTGAAGAACAGACAGGCCAGTCGAGGGAGCCTACAGATCCCAAATCCTTGATCGAGCAGGCTATCTCTACGTCTCTGATGCAAGAGATGTCTTCTGCAGCCTTCGGGCTTGGTGCACCAAGAAAGACTCGAGAGACGATGGTAGCTTATGGTGTAGGGAAGCCATATCCTCCCAGCACAGCCAAAATTACAGATCTACTTCCAATGACCATCAGGGACCTGAAAATGGAAACGCACCATAGGGGCTTCTTCCTTTCCTTGCGCCGTGTATCGCCCGTTTCCGTACTTCAGGCATCCTCCTGGACTGTCGTCAAAGGCAAGTCATTTGATGAGGTGGAGCGGCTGGAGGTCTTTCTTCATACATCGCAGTACGGCGATAATACCTTGGAGATAGCTTCTGATCTGGTGATAAAAGAGCCACGCTACACTCTCAATTCCCAGGGAGAATGCACAATTCGGGTAGACCATCCATCAGACCTAATAATTACCGCAATCACCGAGAATCCAGAATCATGGCGTGACAAGGAACATGACTCTGGAAGGCCGGATCTCGTGTCTCCAGGCGAGTACAAGAGCAAGGGAAACAATGCACTTCTCAAGAAGAAGAACTATGCCCAAGCCTACTTTTGGTATACGGAGGGTTTGAAGCTTTTGGAGAGTGGAAGAGGTTGCGAGACTGTACGCAAAGACCTGCACCGTAACCGAGCTCATGTCAATCTTCAACTTCAGAGATTCGATGAAGCAATATCGGATGCCTTGAACTCTCTTACTTTTGGTGAGACTAAAGATCTTAAGTCTCTTGACGCCAAAGCATACAATCGCGCAGGTATTGCGGCATACTCTCAAGGCGAGTTCCTCCAGGCTCGAAGTTACTTTGAGCAGCAAGAGAGACTGCAACCAGATGATCAGCAGGCCAAGCTACATCTACGAAGAGTCAATGCAAGACTGAGAGAGGAGGTCGAGGGCACTTTCAATATGAGGAAGGTCGTGAACAATCTATCAAAAACGGGCGGCAGGCCCGATACAGCCTCGTATCACGGCGCAACAGAGATCAAAAATAGCCCTGGAGCTGGTCGTGGTCTTTTTGCAACCAGAGACATCGAAGTAAACGAGACCATCCTGTGCGAGAAAGCGTTTTGTGCAGCTTGGAGTCATGAGGCTGGAACGTTTACGGCGCTGGCTTGTGATCTTCGAGAAGACGCTGCTATCAAGGTCTTCCCTGCGGGTTTGCATAAAGCAGTTGTGAGAAAACTTTTGAACAATCCATCTCAGGTAGAGAAAGTCCTCAGTCTTCACGGCGACTACCGTGGACTTGGTGAAAGCTTGCAGGAAGTCGACGGTTCACCAGTAATCGACACGTCTCAGGTACATGATATCATCCAGCGCAACGCCTTTGGCTTGGGTCAGCAAACCGAGGATGAAGATGTCAGCAACGCCAGTACTGGTCTTTGGATACGGGCATCATACATCAACCACTCTTGTATCCCCAACACAAAGAAGGATTTCGTTGGTGATCTCATCATCTTTCGCGCTATAAGAAGAATTACAGCTGGTGAAGAGATCACCCATACTTATGATGATTCGAGTGACTATGAGGCAAGAACGGCAAACATTCGGAGGACATGGAACTTTGAATGTCGCTGTCAGCTTTGCCATGTGGAGGGAGCAGAGAGTGAAGAAGTCCGGGAACGAAGGCGGCAGGCGGAGGAGAAGGCAAACAAATTTGTAGAAGAAAATAGCCCCTCTGGTGCGAGTAGAATCTTGCTTAGAAAGGCAAAGATGTTGCACCGGACACTAAACGAGACGTACCCTGAGAAGAGCTATAAGAGACTACCTCGGCGGGCACTTGCGGGGGTAGAAGAGTGGCTTCGGATAGCCAGTACCAGCTAGTTGTCACATGTCGTAAAGGGAAAGAGATAGTCCAGGCTAAGATCCATCGTTGTCAATTGAAACAATGTGACACAGTCCTTGGTGCTTGCCTGTGTAGGTCGTTTGGAAAACCTTCTAATCAGGTTACTCAACGGCCACTGGCGTAAGGTTAGGGTTTTAAAAGAGGCTTCAGCCTCCAGGGCACAAAGGTAAAGGACACCAATAAACACATACGGGCAAAATACTCTTCGCCCTCACTATCACCTAGGACTCAACGGCCACATGACCAAGAAACACAATGCCACGTCTGAACAGAAGCCTGAGGCGTGGTTGATGTCGTTCTCGCAGTACATCCAGATATTCTTTTGCGTTATCACAAATATCAAGACTCTTGTTTACATGATTGATAGATATGGACATCATGAATGGTCGAAAATATGTTTACTGAAACGATATAAGGAATGTAGAATGAACACCGCAGGAGTATAACCTTCGCAGATCAGATCATCTGAAACATAGTGAGGGGGAATATTATCATATCAAACCATAGCAAATAGTTCCATGAGCCCTAAAGCAACCTGCTACTCGATGTGTGTAAGCGCCAAGCCAACCATGCATTGGACATTTCGTACGCGCAAGCCGAGTATCCCGGTCCACTCACATGTCAGCGCCGAGACTGCCCAACTACCAGTAAATCCCAAGGAGGGCGCTGATCTAAAATATGCAGGCGACGTGGCGCAATAGGGGACATCGTCTCGTAACCCAAGCCTCTTGTTGATATCGCCCAGACCAAGACGTGCATAACCGCTGGGAGAAAAGATGCCGTTTCCGTTCTTGGCCAGGATTTACCCCATAAAATGCGGGAGGCCAAGGCGGTAAAATGCGGGCGGGAGTGATCAGATAGCCGACTCCTCCGCATTGTGGCGAGGTTGGCGCTTGTGAGGCCTCTCGTGAAGATAACTTCATCATCCGACTTTGAATCTTGGCACATATGTACGTCTCGGGCTGGAATACAGCCTCAGAGAATGGAAGAGAAGGAGAGTGCGGGGTTGAATGAGGGATGAGCTGTATATAAAGATGCCGTTCTGTGCTCTGGAATTATTCAAAACAGCACACAGCATCACACTTCACGCTTCTTCTCTTTCTCACCCAATCAACTTCTCTACTCTGAACAACCTTCAAAATGGGCAGACTCGACAACGATAACTGGCTGTACCCAGGCGACAGCCTCACCAGCGACAGCGGCAGCAACGAATTCAGAATGCAGGAAGATGGCAAGATCGCCATCTACTGGGAAGGTGAATTTGTGTGGCAGAACACAGAAGACCAGCGCGACGACATCAAGGGCATCCATCTTCAAGAAGATGGCAACTTTGTCTTGTAGTAAGTATCTAACCCGCGGGAAGCTATTGCAGAAGCTGACGAGTTACTTAGCACCCATGGCGATGAAGCTGTTTGGGCTTCTGACACTTGTGGCCAGGGTGATGAGGTCTATCTGGTTGTGCAGGACGATGGAAATGTTGTCTTGTACAAGGGTGAGGATGATGAGGCTGAGGCCGTTTGGGCGACTAGCACCAACCAGATTTAGGCATCTTAGGCTAGGGTTTCATCAATAAATGATCAAAGACTTGAAGAAACAACGAGATTACCATTGACTCTTATGGTTCGAGCTGCAACATTTGTCTCAGAGCTGGTCTAATTTGTAAATGTCAGCGTTAGTGAAACTTAGCTACATATCTATGTCCCATTTTGGAGATCGATCAGGCATCATCAAGAGCCACGCCCGGTTAGCTCAATCGGTAGAGCGTGAGACTCTTACGAGTACGCGATCTCAAGGTTGCGGGTTCGACCCCCGCATCGGGCTGTTCCTATATTCGATTGCGAGCGTTAGCGAGGCTTTCATTTTTGCCTTTTTATCCTTCAGTACCCCTAAACCTCCATCCATCCCAGGCCCAATGGTGAATGGATGGAAGAATAAAGTTGGGGACGCGTAATACTTCAATCACTTTGAGTTTGTCTTTTTACTTGGAACCGATTTTGAGTTTGTCCTCCGCGGACCCCGCTTTAGTTACATGAGGCTGTGATGTTGCCATTTCCGAAGCGGCGTTATCATTTCATCTTTATGCAGATCAACATAAGCCCCAAGGTTAACTATGCGCATCGAAAAGTATCCTTTATCTCCGCCTACTTTAGAGGAATTGGCAGCTAAGCTTCAAGCCCCCTTGGCAGCCAATTATGAGCACTCCACAGTGAGTGTCGTGCCCTGCCCGGATCTTCGGCAAGCGCCCTACCATCTCGCTACCGAGGGGTTATCAGGAGATGAGAAGATAGCAGATGTAGGAGGTCAACCAAATTTGTTCCCGCGCCCAAAGATGGATTGCGTTTGGTCCATGACTGAGCTTGCGGAGGCAATGGACATGGATCCTGCGAAGGGGGGATTGCTTGGTGCTGGAGCAGGACCTCATCCCGTCGTCGGGCAGAACTGTGAACTTGCGCCAAATATTGGCTGGCAAGGCAGCTTCGAAAATGTCAAGAATGAGACTCGTTACGCAAAGATCGACAAGGAGACAAGCGCCGTCCATGTCGACAAGAGTCCTTCTTTAGACTGCGCCTTGATGATCAACTTGTTCGGCTCCTCAGGCAATCCGGGACCAGTGATCAAAATTACAGCTCGAAAGCGAACAGGTTCTGAAAGGAGTTTTGCAGAGTGTATCCGAAAAGGTCTTCATGAAGCGTACGGCGACTCGCAGACAGTAAGTCTCGGTGGACTCTTCTTGGTCAAGAAAGGCAAGGCAAAATACCATATCATGCCTGACTTCCCAGCTGAGAAAGACTTGCCATTTAATCATCGCAAGGATGTTGATAGCTGGTTGACTTTTCACGACTTTGATGTCCCAATGCTTTGCTTATCAGTCTTGCACTCGGCTGATCCCAGAGGAAAGATGGGTTTGCGGATTGAGCATACGCATTGCTACGCTACAGACGGAAAAAATGCTGGAGGGCATTATCATTATGATTTGGATGATACGGAGGATGATATTGAGTATGAGGCGTATTTCAATACTGCCAAAATGATATATCGACTGGAAAGGCCAAATTGATTCTGGCAAGATTACCCTAAAGTTGCCGGGGATTTAGCACTCTGGCATCCTGTCCTGCCCTCCCAACGTATCTTGAAAATATCAGCGAACCGTAACGAATTTTGTACAAAGGAACTTAAATTAAATTCTTCTTATTCTTCCTGCTAATCGAAGTCATCATCATGAAGTCGTTGCGAATAACGGCGTTCTACATGCACACGGTCTACAAGTTCTGGAATTGTCACGCCATGCTCATCCAATCATAAGTCATTGCGGGCGAATGGTTTAGTGGTATAATACTCCCTTAGCATGTTCTCTTCCAAGAGATGTCCTTCTGGGAGTGGTCCAGGGTTCGATTCCCTGTTCGTCCAAGATAGGTGGTTTGAGTCCACCGTTATCCGCTTCTTTTTTCCCTACTTATCCTTTTTGCCTTTCATCCTCACTATCAATGCAATGATCTGATGATCTGATCTGATCCTGGATCAGTATAATTCAGCTGAATCCTTTCGCCCGGGTACTGCATGCGAGCTCTTCCCCAGATTGGGTACCTCGTCACTGAATCGCACGTTTTCAACTCGTGATGCTCGTACACGAACTGCTGACAGTTAGTCAGAACACCACGGAACCAATCCGTGCTTTCTCGTATCCTGCCTTATGAGACTGCAAGTCACAAATACTAAGTGGAATAAAAATAAAAATAAGAATAAAGCTCACCCTGGTCCCAGTCTCGTTTTTTTGCCAAGACCCTAAGCAAAACCTTCAAGACGCTTGCAGCCGCAACGGGATAGCCGATGCGGCTTGAAAGATACTAGCGCTGACTTTATCGTGTTCGAAATGTCCGGTTGCGACGTTGACAGGTGCTGCATGAGGAAATCCCCGGTCTGTCAGATCCGAAGAACAACGTTGCAGAATGTTGGATGTTGAAGCTGCATCATCGAGGACAGAGCATGATTCTTGAGAGATAGGGGTCTTGAAGAGGCGGCTGTCATTCTGTATTGGGTATTAGCCGAAGCCATTGTCAATAGTCAACGGTGGCTAGCGTTCAAGTGGCACGATCAAGTCCGTATCTGAAAGTGACGGCCCAACGCCGTTGCCAACGTTGCAGCTATTTTAGGTCATCAATTCGTGAGATTGGAGGCGTTTACCAACAACAGAAACAAGAATCGAAGCATTGGATGCACGCCATTGAGCCAGCAGAATGTACGGCGTGTTATTTCCACATATTGTACATCTCCAATACGGCGCAAACCAGCAAGATACATGCGCAAATGTTTTGTTTAACCCATCGTCAAGTCCATGTCACAAATCGTGTGTCGCCAAGAAAAATGGGCGCATTGCATCGCTTCCATATCACATTACTCACAGAAACTCCGCCCCCGTCCAATCTATTACCTCTGCCTGGTTTCAAGGATACGTCTCACCAGCCGTATTGTGCGACATTCTGTTCCACGCAATCAAAGCAAAGGGGCTTATTCTACTCCTTACGGTAGCAGTAGATATGACAAGAATTCCGACTTTCCCACGGCAAGTCGGCAGTTTATAATTGATTGCATGGGGGGTCCCCGCGGATCGCCGTGCCGAATGAAAGTGATGTCAATAAAGAGCTTGCGCGGCTTGACTCGCTGAGTGGAGCTGGAATTCGATAGAGGCCATGCTCAGCTGCGTGCTAAACCTTTTTTGTGGCGTCTGGGAATGTTTCTGGCACGTTGCAATGGCGTTATTCCACTGGACGCGCTTCTATTTTGAGCACCTACAAGTGAAGCTGGGCTTGCATTCCAGCGGCTAGTTACCGTTTTACCAACCGCCACTGATTAACGCAAGGATAATTAATGCTGTCGCAGTTGTTTTACGGTATGAATCATGTTTCAGATTAAGCAGAGGGCGAGATAGGGAGGCTAAGGAGGGGTTTCACTTTTTTACGGCAGATCCAGTAGCAGGGCCGAGAACTGCGGAGACCCGGTTAGATCGGGATGGTACAGGGCACTACAGGGCACTACAGGGCACTACAAGGGATACAGGGAGACAGGGAGAGGGCAGGACTGACAGTGCTTGGCGAAAGCTTGAGTCTTTGACCACGCGGCGTCTAAACAACCTTGACCCAGAACCTTGACCTCCACTGGAACCTTGACCTTGGTTTAGTGGGTGTTATGACGAAACGGAATACGATGTGGGTTCGTATGACCCAGTCCAAATGTCTCTCTCGTATATCATTCGAGCTATGGCCGCTTGACTTTCTTCTTCATCTCAACATCACTGCACTGCACTACGTCTTCATGATACCACCATGCGGTCTCACAACCACTTGTTGCGCGGCGTGCTAACGTTTGTGGCCATCTTGACCTTCTGCATTATTCTCACCACAATATTTCACATCAAAATATCAGACGGTCTCTCACTCACACCAGTCCAAGAACGGCCTTTCTTTTATGAGGAGCAACCCCCACCTGAAGAATCCAACCGCTCCGAACCCCCAAAGAAGACATCACCAAAGGAGCCTTTCCATCGACGACCTCAACACAAAGACGATGACGATAAGAAGAAGGATCAATCGAATACTCAAGATGACTACTATGACCTCCGCCTCGACCGTGGTGACGACGCTGAGGATAAACCATATGTCGACTACCATCTCTTGACTAGTCTAAGGAACAACATGGGCTTTTATAACAAGATCGATGCGAGAAAGACTGGATACAAGCTCTTCAATCCAACGATACTCGAGCTGCCTCGTGATGCCAATACCACTCATGATTTTCTCGTCATCGCGCGCACGACCCATGTCGCAAAGGAAATCAACGGCAAGAAGTACAAGGTCGCTCGCCAAGTCGCTACCTTTGCGAACCTCACCACCAATTACCTTGACCGACCGGTCATCAGAACCAGTGAATGGTCTACATTGCTGCTGGAAGACTTTGGCGGACCTGAACATCACTGCAAGAGACAACCCGACATGGATAAGTACGTCGGCCCAGAAGACATGAAGCTATTCTGGACACGCGCCGGCGAGCCTCTTCTCATTTTCACTCACCAAGTCGACGATGAGACAATGTGTCAAGGTCAATTCCTCATTGACGTGCGCGCCGCCCTCCCTGAGCTCGAACAAGTCCTCGGTCCCGACTTTGCACCACGTCTACCCTCAATCCGCTTCGCCGAACCAACACTCCTCGCTCGCGAACCAGCACCAGGCCAAGAAAACCACCCTCGATATCAGCGCGAGAAGAACTGGGCACTAGCTCAGTCCCCCTTTAGCCCAGACTCCGAACTTCTAATGATGGTGGAGCCGGGACAATTATTCCGTTGGAAATCCGCCGAGGAGCCCGTCGAGCCCATCGTCGCTGCTGATGACCAGGAGTCGGCTGTTGAAGAACCATACCCACCGACGGCGAAGCCGGGAAAGACTTGGCACGGCAAGAAGAGAAAGACATGTATCCACGATGTTATGCTCGACGATAGTCACGTCCACCAGAGCTCGCCTATGCTGAGTGTCACAATGTGCAACCGCGGAGCATGCGAACCCGATGAGCAAAACACCGTTCTCATGGGCATTGTGCAGCGCCGACAAGACTTCCCGGGCGCTTCGTTTACATGGTATGACCGCCGGATAGCAGTGTACGAATCAGCAGCGCCGTACCGCATGATCAGCGTCGGCAAGAAGCTCACGTACCACGGAGAATCGGACCTCAGCTATTCCTGGACGGGCTCCATGTCGTACTACACCAACCAGACCGAGTTCCCACCGTCGAACCACGGATATCTCGACGATGAGGTTTGGCTGGGCTTTGGCGTCAAGGATGCAGCCGCTGGGTGGCTGGATGTCCGGGCCAAGGATCTCATTGCAGATCACTACATGTGTCAGGAGGCATCGGTGGAATACAAGTATTATAGACAGGGTATTTCGGCATAGCGCGGTGTGTATTTTTTTGGTTGGCGTTAGGGGGGGACTAGACTACAGATACTGCTTCTCTTTGTTCTATCGACTAGAGATAATTCGATACCAAATTTTATTATTGTGATAATCCTGAATATTCTGTGTCGGTTGTTTGATGTTTGTCAGACTATTGATGGACAGATTTTGTTAGTGTAGGTCAACTGCCGAAACAGGTTTAGACGCAAGGGATAAACGAAGCGGTAGTTGGTGCAATACGAGAATTTCAAATGGAGATAGCCCAAGAATGATATGATGTGTTTTGCGCCTAGCAAAAATAGCAGTCAATAGTCGCTATCAAACGAGTCAGGCGTTGACCGTCAGTTCGATGTGAAGGGGCTAGAGGGGCTGGGCCAGATTTGTCCAACTGACAGCAAAACTACGGTGCAATCACGTCACAAATGATCATCCATTTGATGAACCTAAAACCTGGTATAAACTGGAGCACGATTATACTCGTCGAACTTGATTGAATGCGTTAGTGAATTCAGCCGCTGATCCGGCATCTCGGCCAAATATGGAGAAAAGACTTGAGATCGACCCACGGATACACGGCAAAATGTTGTCGCGTCTTCATCAAAAACATCGGCTAAAACGGCTCGGACCAACCAACGGACAGATGTTTCAGAACACGAGAAGCGCATAAATTTCGTCTCGCGTATATATTACAAGGGAGAAGCAAATGATGGGATTTCGTTACGATTCTTGTTACGAATGAACGATGCAGGGGTTGGACGCTGAACATTTTATTGAAACCAACAGAGTTTATATCACAATCCAGTCCTGAAACTCTATTCCCTCGCGTAATCTTCAGAGATGTGATTAGGACTTGTTCGGAGCTTGGATGTCTTCGACGTCCTCGTCATCGATTCGTTTTGCGCGACGTGCTGCGATGCCGACATCCTCGACGTTGGAAAAGTCTGCGATACCAAAGACTTCATCCATGCGTTCCAGTGAGATCTGTGAATCATTCGAGTCAGAGTCTGGGTGAGTATATGCAGGGAGGAGTGACTTACGCCCTTGGTCTCTGGAATCCAGTATGCAGCAATCGCCATGAACAGGTTGAACGATCCAAAGATGAAGTACGCTCTCCATGGATCGTGCAGAAGCATAACTGGCGTTGACTTTGATACTGCAAGGTTATGTACCCAGTGAGTGAATGAAGCGAGAGCAACGTTGTATGCGCGAAGTCGATTCGTTGGAATTTCAGAGACATAGATCCATGCTATCAGAATCAGTACGACTGCCTAGCATCAGAGCCTGAGGAACTCACAAACAGGGCCCCAACTCATGTTGAAAGCCGCAGCAAAGATGTAAATCATCGCCAAAGCAGCGATACCCGCGGGAGGAGGATGATCGCCCTCTCCAGGCTCAGGACCGAAGTGAAGATACTAGCAACGTCAGTGGGAGTCAAGTTGCAACAAAGGGGAAAGTGGATTGCATACAAAGCCGACGAAGAACATGCAGAATGCTTGGATTGCACCGCCGAACATGAATGACTTGCGACGGCCGAGGGAATCGGCGAGGAAGAAGATGAAGATCAAGCATGTGACGACTTTGACGACACCGTAGATCTTGATGACGGATGTCAGTGAGTGACGAGGGGAGACGCTGTAGAGATTCTTACTCCTTGTGCGAACAGTGCAGTTGTCGTGCTGCTGAGACCCAACCCACTGAAGATCTATCATCATTAGTGCAAGCCTCCAGAACCTTGAAAGTCGACTTACAGTAGGTGCGTAGTAGTTGATAGCACCAGTCTACATATCGTCAGCAACCGTTCGTTCAAATCGTGCAGCTGTAGGAGCAACTCACGCCAGTCCACTGTCCAAGCGTAACAATAGCCACCGTCAAAAGCGCTCTCTTCCTATTCCAAGGCAAAGTCCAGCACTCCTTCTGAATCGCCCAGAACCCGGTATCCTGCATGATCTCCCTCTCCTGATCAATCTGCGTCTTGAGCTCCAACAGTTCCTGCTGGATATACGCATGGTCCACCGGCAGCTTTCTCACATCTGACAACACAGCCCCAGCCTTCTCCCATTGATCTCGCGAAGCTAGCCAGCGTGGCGATTCTGGACAGAAGAGCATGCTGAAGAAGAGTAATGCTGGGCAGATGGATTGGCATCCAAGGGGGACCATCCATGTTGCTTTGCCGGGGAGATGCAGAAGGGAGCCGTAGTTGATGAAGTATGCTGTCATGCCGCCGAGGACGAGGAGGAGTTGGAAAAAGCCTACGAGAAACCCGCGGATGGCGCGCGGGGAGTTTTCGGAGACGTATGTTGGTGCGAGCATTGTTCCTGCGCCGAGACCGAGGCCTTCGACGAATCTGCATCCGTTAATATCTAGTCATAGTGCGATGGTTGATGTCATGGGACTTACCGTCCAATGTAAAAGACTGAGAGGTGACCGTAAGAGAAGGCTTGCATGATGCCACCGATGAAACCCGTCACCGCAACAAGAAGCAGCGCTGGCTTTCGACCCTTGCGATCAGCAAATGGACTGGACAGGAGAGCTCCAGCGATAGCACCGGCTTGCATTGTCGTGACGAGGTTTCCTGCCAGATCAGCTGCGTCTTCTTTCGGCCGAGTGTCAAGACCAAACTCGCTGTCAAGCCTGTGTCAGCCGGGTCGCATTGCAAGGTAGTTTTGAAACAAACCGTTTGAAGTCTGGCATAGCCAACACGCCACCAATGATGCCAGCATCAACTCCAAACAACGCTCCAGCAAAACACGCCTAAAAGTGTTAGTCCACTATCCCCGGATTATGGCCACGGGCATCCTACCGAAGCTGTCAGAGCGATGACACGCCAGTTGTAAATCTCAGGCGGATCAACACGAATAGCATCATTTCGCACAATGCGCCGAAACATGCCATGTATCGTCATCTTCACTCACTTCTTCTGGGATTAAAGATTAAAGAAGGATTGACGATAGGAATTAAGCTTACGAGAGCACCATGGTTTTAAGTAGTGGAGACGATGAACGTGAACACACTCTTTCGCGGGAAGTCAAACAAACATAATGCGGGGTGTAGATCATGTCCTGGGGTAGAATATGTTGCGGGGAGTCTCGGGCGCGTGATTCGATGGTAGGCTTGGCGGACGCGCGGGGAGTCTCGGGAGGAAGGGTTGGAAATGTATATGTTAGCAGTTATTGCAGATTAGAGAAGTATTGTGCGCTGTTTGCTTGGCTTATTAAGTCATTGGCTGGGGTATGCATTATCTCGGAGCCTTTGCGTTGGGGGCTGAAACAGAGGCTGCCTATTGCGGTCGTAATACGACAAATCACCATGCATACATGATGTAACCTGTCTCGTATATTCGTTCAATTCAGTATCTGGGCGACGGAGTCTCATTGCAAGATACAGTTGATTGTGCATTAAGGGTATCACAAATCACATTCAACGCTGCACTCCTCGTATCGAATTCCGTTGTTAGGTCTCCCGATAACGCAGCATCACCCATGCTGACTATCCCAAAGCGCATCTGGATTTTCCCAAATCTGCTCCAGTTCTGATCTTAACGAAGGTGTAGGCCAACCACATCTCTTCTGACATGTGTCCAGCATTTCTACTACACATTCTCGTTCTCGGGAATTCTGCATGAACATTCCGGCTACACACGGTGTCAGTTACTGCAAGTCCAACGATCGCATTGGGGGCCTACCAATAAAGAGACATTGTGAGGACAGCATGCTTGACGCGTCCTCTGTAAGTGTCATGCCAATGCCGCAGACCATTTTTACACTCTCTTGAATCTCCTTCTGTCGCTTGAGAAGGCCTTGGATGCCGTCTAATTGGGGTTCATGTGCTGCGATGAGAATGCGCGAGCAATGATGAAGCTGCACAGCGAGTCCTGCCTCAATTAGCACCCGACCCGACTTTACAGTTGAGGCTGCTTACCAAAACATTGAGGATGTATCAAATGTGGCTGAAACACTTCACTCTCCCGATTTCCCATGGTCGGCAATGCTGAGAACTCAACTGTGAGATGAGACCGCCATTCACCCAACATCTGCTTCAGCGCCTTGGCCCAGCCAATCCTCCCCGTCAACCCTTCTACCTCAGCAGACGAATCAACAGCGCAAAAGTTGATTACTTGCGCCATGATCCATACGGCACGGGAAGCTAATTCGTGACTGTCTAGATCTGCGTATCCCTTCTTGGGCATCCATGTACTATATGTTCTCCTCTTCTCTCGAAAAGCAACCCAGATATCCTGTCGTAGCCAAGCCCACCACGTCGTACTTTCAAGACTCGATGTCTCAACCTCAATCTGCCGCGATCTCAAGATCCAGAAGACTCCTTGGAGATGTTGTTGCCAATCTTTGCGTGACCCTCGGAGCATCTCATACGTTGAGACCATAAGCGTCGTAGCCATTAGTTCCTGACTGTTCTGATATGTCGAATATCGCATCGCTTTCTGGACGTAGTGTAATGTTTGGTAGTAGTACTGTAGCGCAGTGTTTTGGGACGGACGTTGATTGGAAGGTATGTTTTCGTCGAGGGATTGGTGGTAGCATGATAATGCGAGGATGGCGTTGAGAAGACCTGCGTTGCGGACTGCTAGATGGGGAACTCGGGTAGAAAATGTCCGAGCTGGGTCGAACAAGTCAAGCTGATAAAAGGTCAGTATACATGTTCATGCAGAATGTGATCGACATACCCATGAACATATGCGATGCAGGAAGTTCTGAAACAAGGTCTGTTCTCGATCGAGGAGTGATATGCTCTCAGAGGCCTGCCATAAGCTTTCTTCGGAACTATTTGCTGCATGACTGTTGACTACATCCCGGGTCGGTGGTTGAGTATCGATGATCCTTGTTGCCTTCTGCAATGGCGTGATGTCGCTATCTGATTGACCGTCCGATGATGTATCGAGCAGCTCACCGTCAAGACCCAGCGGTGCATCAGTGTCTGGGAAGGCTTCGTTCGATGCATCGTTTGCAAGGATGCCGAACCATCGAACTGCAGCGACGCTGGCTGATGCTGCTGGGGTTGTCGAGTTGGAGTCGGATTGTCCTCCAGACCAGTCGTAGTAGGGTAACTGTTGCGTCTGAAGATTCGCATCCCAGTTCAAACCCTCAGCGACATGGACATTCTGAGCCGCACTCAGACCGGACTGCGACTGAGATGCAGCAATTGATCGAACAGTCTGCGTCAATTCATCCTGCGAAGTAATGATCTGTCCCAACTGCCTCAGAATCTCAAGACTCGCAGGGTCAAATCTATCACTTCCATCAGAACATATCTTGCAAGCAGATAAACTTACGTAGAATGGTCCTTCTCAGTATTATCATACGAACACGAGATATTCAACGATGCACAGAATCCACACGTCGGCTGCACATTGTCGCACTTCGTCTTACGCGCTCTGCATACATGACACGCCTTGAGACTCCTCTTCCTGGGATATCGCGGATCGGACGCGGGTTGACGCGGTCGCTTGCGTGCATTGTCCTCCGACATTGTGAGGATGTAAGGATCGGGGAGATGTGAGATTACTTCCCGATGTGTTGAGGGGGCAATGTCTTGGCGGTGTTGGTCATGAGAATGGGATATGCACGTGCTGTGCAACCCCTCACGGGGAGTCTCGGGTATGGGGAAGTGAGACGCAGATCTGGGGAGATCGGCGCGAGAAGGATTCTGTGAGACGAATTAAAACAAGTCGGTTCCCATGTTTGCTCGATATTTACTTTTGCAAGTCTCAGGCCGTCGTTCATTGAGTTGATTGTTGGTCAACTTCCTTGCCACCAAAGATGGGCGAACTCTCTGAACCTCCCAATGGCCGTGTCAAAAGCAGCATCTCGTGGCAAACTGCTCATTTAAAAACTCGTCCAAGATACTTCTCAACAGATATCCTAATTGCAGGTGGTGGCTTGGGCGGTGTCGCGGCAGCACTCGGAGCTCTACGTCGAGGCCGTAATGTTTTTCTCACCGAAGAATATGACTGGCTAGGCGGCCAATTGACAAGCCAAGCTGTGCCTCCTGACGAACATACCTGGGTTGAGCAATTTGGTGTCACACGATCTTATCGAGCGCTTCGTGATGGCATAAGACAGTATTATCGCGATAATTATCCCTTGACAGAGGAGGCGAGACGAAGGGCACAGTTGAATCCTGGGGCGGGACATGTCAGCAAGCTTTGTCATGAACCGAGAGTCGCAGTGGCTGTTATCGAAGCCATGCTCATGACGTTCATCGGCAGTGGACTTCTCACTGTTAGAAAACGTGTCAAGGCTGTTTCTTGTGATATGGTCGGACAGGTTGTGAGATCTGTCGAGTTTCAAAAACTGGACGGTGGAGGCACTTTCATTGTTGATGCAAAGTACGTCATTGATGCTACTGAGCTGGGAGATTTGCTTCCCATTACCAAAACACCGTATGTGACGGGGTTCGAGTCTCGAAAGGACACAGGAGAACCTAGTGCGCCGGAGGAAGCGCAGCCCCAGAACTCTCAAGCTGTATCGATTTGTTTCGCTGTGGATCACATTGAGTGTGAAGACCATACAATTCCCAAACCTGAGAGATATGATCACTGGAGGAGCTGCCATCCCGACTTCTGGGGTGCACCCCTACTTGGTCTCAAGGCGCCGCATCCTCGAACGCTTGAGATAGTTGAGCGAGAATTCACACCAAATCCGAACGACGACCCAGCTTCCGTCATCTCGGACCAGAGAAAGTCAGGAGGAGACATGAATCTCTGGACATTTCGGCGCATTGCAGCGAAAGATAACTTCATCCCTGGAGCATATCGTTCAGATATCTGCCTTGTCAACTGGCCCATGATCGACTACTTCGAGAAGCCCATCATTGACGTTTCAGAAGATGAGCTACAAGAGCGTCTGGCCGAAGCTGCGTCTCTCTCGTATAGTATGCTGTACTATCTCCAAACAGACTGTCCTCGAGCCGATGGAAAGGGTACAGGATATCCTGGTCTTCGATTGAGAGGTGATATAACGGGTACAGAACACGGCCTTGCCATGGCTCCTTACATCCGCGAGTCTCGACGCATCAAAGCCGTAACCACCATCGTAGAGCAAGATCTCTCCCTCGATGTCCGCGGTTCAAAAGGTGCAGTGCACTATCCCGATAGTGTCGGCGTCGGAATGTACCGCATCGACCTCCATCCATCCACCGGAGGTGACAACTACATCGATGTAGCCTGCTGTCCATTCGAGATTCCACTCGGTGCTCTGATACCGGTTGAGAGACCGAACTTACTCGCAGCGTCAAAGAATATTGGGACTACGCATATCACCAATGGATGTTACCGGTTACATCCTGTTGAGTGGAACATTGGCGAGGCGGCGGGGTTGTTGGCAGCGCATTGTTTGGACAAAGAGTTATCACCGTATGAAGTGCAGGGCAAGAAGGAGCTGTTTAAAGAGTTTCACGACGTGATCATCAAAGAGGGAGTTGAGACAGAGTGGCCTGATGTATCTGGATACTGATCTGGGTTCGCAGAAATGTTATGGTAGGTAATGCTGGGTTACTGGATGTAAGAGTCTTGTATAAAGATGTAGATGATGGAATGAAAGACTAGTAAACTCTAACTATAGACTGCTTAAATGGCAGAGCATACAGGTCAATTCCATAGCATCAGGCACTCAAATCTTACTCATATGGCTTTTGTAGCTGATTCCCTTCAACCTGCTCAGCAAACTTGGGGATGTGTGTAGTATGGCACCAGGGCTTCAAGCTCTCCTCCTTTCGAATAGTAGCCGCAAAGCATCCCAGCCATCCCTCACGTGGGAAAGCATCGTTGACTTCCTCGCGCGTCTTCTCATGAATGATCTTCCCAAAGTCCTTGACATTTGGATGTTCACCCACGTTATCATAGATCGTAGCCAGTTGGATGAGCTGTCCGAGAAAAGTAATGTTTCCCTCAGTTCCAAGATCTTGATGGCGGATTATAGTCTCGCAAACCGCTTCGGCTTGGTCTTTGGTAGACCCGGTCTTTTGAAGCAGGTTGAGAGCTTGGAAACCGCCTTGAAACTCGAAAGAAAGGCGGGTTGAGGACATGTTCTCGTCGGTGGTGCCGATGTCGTGGAGGAGGCAAGTCAGTGCCAGGGTCGAAGGGGAAAGAGTGTTTGCATGCTCTGGGAACTGCTGTCGGAGAATGACAGTAGCTGGCGGTAAGACTCATTAGTACACAAAAGTCAATTCAACCGAGGCGGCCATTGACTTACACCAGTAGTAAACTCTCATAGAATGGTTATATGTCTGCTTCAACAACTTATCTGTGGCGTGTTGCTGTGTCTTCTTGACGATTGGGTCATCATCCGGGAACTGAATGCTTTGAACGTCAATGTATTCAGGTTCATTGATATAAGGTCCATTACTGAAGATCTTTCCGGCATCGACTGGGACAGCAGTCCATCCATTTGCAGCAATTTCACTGGAACTCATATTGGGAAAGGAAGAAAGAATTGGGAAAAATCGATGAGGGTTATTGAATAAGCAGAGTGAAAAAGAGGTAAACGAATTTGAGGGAAAATTGAGATCAATAAATAGGAAAAGTCTAGCGCTGAATTTCTAATCAAAATTATCAACCTGAGGACGTCGTTTGAGGGGTAACGCGCGACTATCAACCTAAGGCCGTCGGTTTTGGAGTTTTTGGCTTCGATGATGATGAGTTGTGTTTATGTCATCATGCCCGCTTACATGCGTCATTCACACTAGGCTTATACTTCACATTCATTCAGATCAAAGCTATTAGTATAAACGTGAAACAGATTCTTAGTGAAATGCCTAGAGACTAGCGCCCTGTAAATTCAGACCTTTCCAGCCACAAGTTCATAAGAAGGCGGTGGAGCCTCAGACGTGGGCAACTCGACCTCATGCCGGACAGCCGGAGCTGAGGGACCTGCCTCAACTTCTCTTGGCCGAAGAAGTTCCTGCAAATCCTTTCTACCAACTGCCTTGATGAAATTGACAGCTTCTTGATTCTCTTTGGCTGTAGGATCAGCACCGTAGTCCATCAACTTCGCCGTCAAGTTATAGTCAAGTCTCGTCAGAGCCAGCTTCAAAGGCGTTCTGTTCAGTCCATCGACCTCATTGACATCAACACCTTGTGCCAGCAGCGCTTCAACAGTGTTCTGGCGGTTGACGTCGATGGAGTATGTGAGAAGAGTTTGGCCCGAGAGCATGCGAACGTTTGTGTTGACGGCTCGGCTTAGAAGGGCTTGCACCACGGGGGTGCTGGGCATTTCGACAGCGTGACAAATAGCTGGTAGACCAAAGATGATATCAACCGTTTCAGGACTCGCGCCATTATCCATCAGCATCTTCATAACCTCGACTTTCTCATCGTTATTCAAGAATGGGTTTCTGATAACCTTGATAAGAATCGGTTGCTGATGCGCATCTGTACCATCAACATCGGCACCCCCCTCGATGAGTTTCTTCACGATCTGGAATCTCTTCATTCCAATAGAAGCCTCTAGGATACTCGTCCCAAGGATATTCAACAGCTTCGCACTGGCGCCCTTGTCGAGGAGCAGTCCAACCATGTCAGCGTTGCCGCTCTGAACTGCTGTGTAGAGAATGGTTTGTTTAATAGCACTTTCAGCATTGGGATCGGCGCCGTGATCGAGGAGGAGACTGGCTAGTTCGATGTTGCCCTTTTTGACGGCATATACAATGATCTCCTCGCCTATTGCATCTTTCGCACTTGCATTGGCGCCATGGGCAAGAAGAAGCCGAGTGATCTCGATGTTGTCTGTCTTGACGACCTGTACAATGACTTCC
Organism: Fusarium pseudocircinatum; assembly: GCA_013396035.1. Lineage (NCBI taxonomy): Eukaryota > Fungi > Ascomycota > Sordariomycetes > Hypocreales > Nectriaceae > Fusarium > Fusarium pseudocircinatum. Next base: position 45,571 of record JAAOAS010000194.1, read on the forward strand.
TCTCGCCTTTCATTCTTTGTATTGACTGAAGCGCCATTCTCAAGGAGGAATTTGATACCGTCCATGTTGCCCTTAGCAACAACATCAACGAAGTAAGGCTTCCCAGTCTTTGACTTGCCATGCACGCTCTCCCCAGAATCGATGAGCATCCTGGCGACCTTGAGACTTCCGACAGAAGCAGCCTTGAATAAGGGCGGTAGCTTGTTGCTTTGAGCTCCAGCTTGTAGAAGAATACGAGCGGTTCCAACTTGATCATATCTTATGGCACACTTTAGCGGTGTATCCCCATCTTCGTTTCGACCGTTGACGTTTGCGGCTTGCGAGAGTAGGCCGGAGACTTGTTGCTCGTCCCCACGAGCGGCGGCTTGACAGAGCGTTGAGACCAATGGATCATGTTTGCGGAAGCCTGATGTAAGGGCTCTGAAGAACGAGGAGCCTTTGGGGCGGCGACAGTAGTTTACCGGACTTTGAACGAGTAGTGAAGATGTTGATGGTGATGCTATGACCGGCGAAGTCGTTGTTGGTACGGGCTCTGGATACGAAGGCGCTGCTACTTCTTTCTCCGCGACAGAGGCTTTTTCGTTGCTGGACATTGTGTCCTTTATGGCAGTATCTTTACCTGCTTTGACAAGTCTTTTGTTCATAGCCAAATTTACTGCTTCTTGAGCTTGATGAGTGAAAAAGCCCGAGCCTGATGGGCCAAAAGACTCATCCTTCCTGGCGAACTATTAGACACTGAAGTCATTATGTGAGACTGGCAACGTACCTGACGAGGGGAGTGCAAACTTCGAGCATGTAGTTGTAAACAACAAGACAGCCTTCATGTGCCTTCAAGAATTCACTGTCTGATCCTGCTGTATTCTCTGGCTGCCAACTAGCCAGTTGCATACGTAGAACTTCGAGAACCGTTTCATAAATCGTGAAGAGCGGAGTGAGAGTCTCTCGAGTGTCGCGGAGTTTACGGCTATCGGGTTTGGTATGGAGGAGCTCTTCCAATTCAGCAAGTCGGCGCTTCAGCTCCTCAAGACCAGATGATATAGTCTTGAGCTCTAGAGCATGCTGTTCATCTCGTTTGGCTACGTTGTCTGTAGCGGCTACGCAAGATGCTGCGCGCTTCGAGATGGAACTGCATAAGTTGATGAGATCGATGCTGGATGTCGCAGTCATGGTTGTGAATTCTCGTCGTTCATCTCGCTATTGATGGCTTTTAGGTTTGGGGTCGATATGGGGACATATAATGCGGGGAGGTAGCCAATTCATGGCTGTCAGATGTCATGCCCCCGATGTGTGATCTTTCGGTCGAGCTTGTGAGTTGATGACGATGATTGACAGGGGCTTGGACATGGGTGCGTGTTGCGGCGTAGCATCGAGACTAACAGCCCTACCCCATGGTTCTTCGATGTTTACCTCCCTCAGGCCAGTCCTTTCTCATTGATCTGTTTCGCTAGATGCGGCATTCCTTGGTAATGGGCATTCACTAAGGATGCAGAGATTAATACACTTCAGCATCTGTTAATGCCACTCGCAAAGGCCAAGTTTGCAGAAACGCCCTACCGAATGCCTTATGCACCTCAGTGGCTTGGCACCACCCAATATGGCATAGCCACTACACAGTTGATCCTTCACCCAGGACGTTTTGGGGAATCCTTTCGAGGCGACGGGAAATGCTTATGGGATGGCAACCTTCTCGAATGCGTCGCTACCAAGGTTCTTTTGTGGACGCGTCATGCAAGTAGGACGTGAAAGAGTTGTGGTTGGTCTTGCAAGTGAATGACCTGTGGAATGTCTGTTTCGGGACGATTCTGTAGTCTGTGAGTTCTTGCTCTTGTTAGGTGCATCGGCGATTGGGTGTCATCCGAAGAACTGCCTGAACAAGGGCGTTGTAAGGGACACGGAATGGAACAATAACAATATCATAATAAGCAGCAGTGTGATTTATCGCAAGCGCAGTGTGGGTTCATTAGACTATCGAAAAGAACGCCTAGATAGGCAGGTTGGCTCACAATTTCCTATGTTACATTGCCAATGTCTTCTTGATACTTCATCCAATGACCCAAAAGAACAGCAACAAAACCAAAGGTCCATGACTCTCCAACTTGACCATAGTATTTAGACTCATCGTCTACTTCTTGACATTCCCGGAGCGGGGAGTGTCCTTGGGGTTCTTCACAAGAACACCCTCCTCGAGACGAGGGTTCTTGAAGCCCTCCACGACAACGATGTCCTCACAGAGCTTAGCCTTCCCCTTGGTATGCTTCATGACGGCCTTGACCTCAGTGTCCTTCATGACGACGATGAAGCCTTGGTTGCCAACCTCCTTGGTACCCTTCCAGACAGCACGAGGGCGCTTGGGGGCAGCATGGTCGATGATCTCGACATAGTCTTCAGCGACGTGGTCGAGCTCGATTTCAAAATCCTCGAGGGCGCGAACTGACTCTTCAACTTCCTTGCCAACGGCCTCACAAGCCTGACCCTTGGAGTCAACGGTCTTCTTGGTGGAAAAGAAGCGAACCATTTTGGATGTTCGGTTCTGGGTCTAAAGTTAAGTTGTCAGCATTGAACTCGTGCCATTCGTGATAGAGTCTTGGTTACCTTTCAAGATTTAGGGTTGCGGTTGTGAGAGAGCCTTTGTTATCGAGGTTTGATTACTGCTTTGGGGAAGAAACAAAATCCAGATGTAGGTTTTAGTGTTGCAGAAGTGAGCAAGTGTTTGTTGTTGAGGTTTGGTTTTTGATTTGGAGAAGAAGAAGGAGAATTCAAAGATGAGTTTCTGATGGAAAGGCATACCTCCGTGGAGAAGGGAAGGTGAATGAAGACTCTGATGCCACTGGTAGAGGCGAGTGTATGCCATTGGCTATGGAAGAGAAGCCGTTTGTATAGACCCATTGTTTGTTTTCAAACGGATGAAACTAGCCCCTATGATACTGTTTTTGAAGAACAGAAAGTTCAGTCGAGGTTGCCAGCTGTTGGCAGTGCAAGATGCTTGTCTGTGCAAAAATACGCAAATGCTCCAAGCAAATTATCCAGTGGAGGAGACGAAATACACGGGGGAGCGGATTTGCCCTGACCATTTCTTTCACGAAACACTCGGTACTGTTCAATCAATCGAATACGAACATTTGGGATGGTTTGGTTTACTGCCAGCGTTGTGCGTGTCCAGTGTCTTGGTCGGAGACATTGTTCTTGGACATGCCTTTGAAGTTGATCTAAGATTAGCTCAATAAAGTGCTAGCAAGAAAAGTAACTCCGTAAGGGGTTGTTTCTAGCTTTAGAACAAAGCTATTGTCTCTACTGTCCTCCAGTCCTTCTATCGCAATTCTCGGGTGGTCTAATCCATTGAAAACTCTTATGAGCTGTCTCGGTAAATGGAAGACCTAGAATCAGCGAGCAGTAAGGCAAGTCAAGGGTAATGACCTACTGCACAAGACTGATATGTATAGAGTTTCAATCTTTGTGAGTAAGTGTCGTTCCAGTATTAATGATGACTCGTTTTGCGCCAGCAGATATTCACAAACGCTAAAGGTTCCTTTCAGGGGGCATTCCGTTGTTACCCCTGCCTCCTTTTGTCCCAGTACTTCGCAGCCGAAGATACAAAACACTCAATTGTTAAACCATACGCCTAGCCGCTACTAGCGTACAAAATTTCGAATGTGAGGTCGATTTGCAGACTTGAAGGGGTCAGTCTGTTGCATGAGTACGGCATTGGTATGTGAGCCACAAGAGCTGCGCTTATCCCTTTCTAATAGTGCAGCCGGCCTGGAGGAAGATTGGGATAGTTATAAGGAGGTTGATACGGATTTGGTGGGACTTGAGGGATATGGGGATAGTTATGGGGGAGCACCCCAGGGGGAAGCGGTGGCCTGTCAACAGGAGGGCCAAGAGGAGGCGGAGGAGGAGCACCAACAGGGGGTAAAGGCTGAGGCGGCATATGAGGCGGAGGAGGCAAGCCAACAGGAGGTAGAGGCGGAGCCGGAGCCGGTAGAGGAGCCGGAGCCCGAGGTGGAGGTCGAGGGGGCGGGACTTGAGGGATATTGGGATAGTTATAGTTGTTGCAAGGAGCACAGGCAGCTGGCGGAGGCGCAGGCGGAAGAGCAGGTGGAGGTGGTGTCGGAGGCGGAGGGAGAGATGGAGCTGCAGGCGGTGCCGGCTGCGGAGCTATTACCTTGGTCTCATGATGATATTCCTTTCTACAGCAAACCATATGGTCTTGTTGATTACCATAGGGATAGTCATAAGGCGCATAGGTTGTATCTTGTGATGAAGGCCCATAGGCTGTATCTTTTGCTGAAGGTGCATAGGCTGTATCTTGGGCTGAAGCTTGTTGCTCATAATGCGCAACATATCCGACTTTCATACCAGCCTTACGGCCCTCGAAAGTATAGTCAACAGGTGGTCCCGGCTGCAAGATATTAGCTTGACAGGTTCAGCAAGAGAGTTTCAACCTACCCAGTCTCCACCAACGGCGACGTTGAGAATAATAAACATCTTGTTCCACGCAATGGTCTTCCAGACCTCCGGGTCGCCGATTTGCGCCCCCGTGACCGTATGGAAGAGTTCATCCTCAACGTAGAAGTTTACACTCTCATCCTGCCACACCGTCGGTGTGCGGTCGATGACAACTTTGTAAGTGACCATGCTCATAGCCATATCCGGGTGAAAGTACGACGCGGAGATACCCTTCTTCTCCCCGCAGATACCGCCTGGAGATTTGTCACAATGAACAGCTGCATAAGTCTCATGTTCGCTATTGACGTGCTCCATAATGTCGAGCTCACCACAGGCAGGCCATATGGGACCTCCCGTGCGGTGGCTGTCACCGAGTAACCAAAAGGCAGACCAGATACCTTCTTTCCTTCCTTTGGGGGCAAAACCAAGTGATATGGCAGCTTGGACAATGGTCTTGATACCGGGCGCGGGGCTGAAGGTGTACGTGCTCTCGATACGACCGGATGTCCAGCCTTTTGCAGCAGTGGGGTCGCGCCACGGGTGGATATGAAGGAAGCTATCCATGAGATGGACGTTTACAGGGGAAGCCCTGTACTCCTGATGATCGCCGTTTAGATCCTGGTACCAATGTTGAATGTTCCATTTGGAAGTATCTGGTAGAGAGCCAGCAACCCCCTCGAAGTTGTCGTACCACATGACCCGGTACCCTGGAATCTCGGGGACTTTCCAGGCTGTACCAGTAGCGGCAAGAGAGCCGAGTATAATAGCTAGTAACAACATCTTGGATGTAATGAGTTGGAGTTTGAACCCAGAATGTGATATTTTGTTGTTGAGAGAAGGAAAGCATGAAGGGGAGGGGGAGAGCTGGATTTTATGAATGGCCAGAACAGAGTTTGAAGTTTCTATACCCATCTTTTGTGGGAGGACTAGGTTTAACTTGCGGCAAGGACAGACAAGCTTGGGCGATGATCATCAGCCTCAAAGTTTAGTGATATACAATCTGTGAAGATCTCATGCCAAGTTCTTGGTCAATAGCTTGATTGATGGCTTATGCCTTTTTCAGATCGCATACCGTACGATGGCAACAGGCTTCGAATAAGGGCACCTTGAAAGTGGTATCCAAATACCGATACAGAGCTGTATGCCTAAATCGATGTTGATCAAGTCTATTCGTATATTCGTGCAAAATGTCTGCTTATTAATTGCGATTGCTCACTATGTTGCCTTGATATATCGCGTTGTCATATCGTACGGTTTCGCTTTCAGAATTCATCTAAAGGTCTCGGCGAAAACCTTGTGGCGCGTCTTGATGATAGTCAATGGCTCAAGGATTCATGAGGACATACCTTGACTTTGCTGATAACTCTAATCGTTGTTCATCTTGTCCTTTGAACGGAGATGCGCACATAGGGCTGCCCGGTAGATCGCTTGAACGTGGCTTGCATCATGACCAATGAAGTGGAACTGAGCACGAGACCAGAGATAAATGTCCCTAATTGGCATCTAGAGGTGTTTAATTGGCCTTTCGAGTGAAAGAAGTTTGTAGCCCCCACGCATGGCTTTGTTCTGTTGATTCCGAGCTACGTGGCGGTTATAAGCTCTCGATAAGAGGCATCAACGGCAAATAACAAAGTTGATGTCCAAGCCACCATGCAAGCTCCTAGCACAGGATTCGTCGCCAGCCGGGGACTCCAAGATCGGTAATGAACTCTAAGTGGGAGCTACATCTCATGTCCCGTGCATTCCCTCATCAGGTCAATCATATCTTGTCAACAATTCCAGCTACCTCATCTAACGAATCGACAGAGAAATTTGGCTCCAACTTCTCGCATGCGCTGCGTTCCCCATACCCATATCTGCACCAAACAGACTTTGCCCCAATATTAGCAGCAAATTTGACGTCCGCCTCCGTGTCCCCAACGACTAAGGTTCTGGAGGCGTCAACACGTGTGAACCCACGGGCTCTCAGGGCCGGCAGTAGAACTTTCTCGAAGCTTCCAGTGTCAGGCTTACGCGTTGCGCCGGGCGTGTTGTCTCCAACGATGAGGTCTCTGGGGATGGTATCAATGCCGTTGTTCTTGAGGGCTGTCTCGACCGCCGCTACACCTTTATTACTGACAATAGCGACAGGAACCTTTTCTTCATTCAACTTGATCAAAAGTTCCTTGGCGCCAGGAAACGCGGATACAAGTTTCTGTCCCTCATCGTTGTAGAAGCGACGGTACGTAGACGTCCATTCACCCTCGTCGAAAGAGTCGGGAGACGTATGTAGGGCTTGGAGAACTTCTCTGAGACCCAAGCCAGAACCGATCAGCTTCTGTACCTCAGACTCTGCTGGAGCTGAGGGTGGAAGAAGTGAGTCGAAGGTGAGCTTGATGCTGTGAGAGATGGCTTGATGAGTGTCGAAAAGAGTCCCGTCAAAGTCGAAGATGACTAATTGAGCAGGCATATTGGTGAGTTCAGAATTTGTAAGAGAAGTATTAATGGTTTGAGTATATGTTGAGCGTGGCACGAGGATTAATGGAGTGAAGCTCACATATGCATGAGAAATTTTATTTAGGCTACACTAAACCCCGCTAACCATCACGCTGCGTTATCTGTCAGCAATAAATACAGCACCACTCGCCGCTCTACTGAGCATGAGACAAAATTACATTGCGTTTGTTTCAGAGCTCTTCGGGCATTTCATATTGCGAGAAGTCTTCGGGCATGTGAACCAGTGATTCCCACATATCCTAGAAAGTCAAACATGTCAGCTTGGACCACAGCCTGGTTATAGAGGAATGTACCCAGTCTACGCCATCTGAACTGTTCAGCATGGCCTCAATGCCCTGAAACTCCGTCGAGAAGGGAGTCTCGCTCGTGTTGTCTTGCACGTTCGTGCGCCCTATCCTCGTCAATCTACAAATCACATGGTTTCAAGCATCAGTCTTACCGTTGCCGTTGCCGTTATGAGCTGAGGCTTTCTCTTCGTTTACAGCTGGCGGCATTGACTCATCTTTCGGTCCAGTGGTCACAGCTTTCAACATCACCGTGAGCATATCATACGCTTGCTTTGCCTCAGCAGAGACGGCTTTGATGGCTGCCCAAAATGCCTGCGAGGTTTTGAGTGCTTCGATCATGCTCTCTCGAGTATACCCCACGAGCTCTGGGTTCTGCTGCTCGGGTGGCATGCCAAGTTCAATGCAGACAACCATAGATGCCAGAGAGAAGTCATGTCTCTCAAGAGATGTGAGGAACCATCTATCATTATACAGCAGCCCACCGACTTGAACTTCCTTCAAGATACTAGCTTGATGTCCAAGAACTGTCATAGCTGAGTCGATACAAGCCGCCCTTGAGTAATTATACTTAGGGTCATGGTATGCCTTTATCATGTGATGGCGGTGCAGTGTACATCTAGCCTTTTGGAAAAGGAGCTCAAGGTTATATCGCCGAATAAGAAGATATGGCGGGACCATGAAGCAATCTTCCAGTTTGGCTATCTTAAAACAAGTGGGCATGGACTGATGCATCTGATGAAGTTTCTGATCGAGAGCCATGATCTCGTGGTAGTCTTCCGTTTTGCCAAGTGAAACCTGGTTGAAGATGGTCCGGAAGATGGTCATCATTTTGACTTTGACACGGGTATATAGAACGCCAGTACCCTGCGTCTCGGGTCTTGGTGGAGGAAGATGTGTGCACTCAGGACCAAAGTCTTCATCATTTATGTTGCGCGGCAGACGAGTATCGCACTGGGACTCCTGGATAAGGGACGGCAGACCCAGTTGGCAAGAGGTCAGAATGTCAAGCTGCTGGAGAACACCCCACACACGACGCCTCATCTCGCCGTGGAATGGCGAAATTCGAGGGTAGTTGTCTGGATCGCGATGATATCCCATTCGCATCGCCAAACGAATAGCAATACCTGTAAGAATCCACACGCCGAGATGAGCGTCTCGGCGGCGCACGAACTCACCGTGGATATTAAACAGAAGAGTCTCCAGAGTATACTTGCCCGGCGCTGTGGAGTACTTGGAAAGAATAAGACAGTCGGTGCATCTTTGCTGAAAGGACTCTGCGACCTCAAGAGGTGAACCCATTCCTCCGGGAAGCTCATCCTGTGATCGGATGTATAGAAATGTTCCAGTGGCCAAAATGCCGAAGAGCATCCCAACCCACTGAACAGACACGGAATGGGGGTCATTCCAGAAGCGTTTATACTTTGGGAATGAGTGAGGCCAATAGTTGGTTGGAAACGAAACTTACCTCGCTTTCAAATTCCCGTGAATGGGTGATCACTTCGAAACGTCAGTAACAATACTGTAGATCAAGAGTTGAACGTACAGATGGATGGCTGAGTGGAAGTGAAATAACGAGATACAAGTCTATCCGTGATGTGTTTCGGCGGAACATCCGCAAGTATATCTTCAAGGCTTGGGGCTACTCTTCCCGGACCCAGAAGCAGGGGTACTTGACTTTGAGCTTGATCGACAATGCCCAGATCACTCGCTTCGTGGCTTTCGTCCAGATGCTCACGAATATGCTCAACCTGGTCCATTATCAGAATCGCTCTGGACGCCAGTGGTTTACCTACCTCGTGGCAAATAGCAGACCAGTGACTGCTAGAAACATAGATAGTCTCATTCGGATTCGCCATCATCCTACCAGGCTTGACCTCAGAGCCTTCCCGAGAGGAATGATGAGATCCTTGATTCGACCCTGTAACATGGGAAGTTGCGACATAAGTACTCGCCGAGCTCTTGATACTGGGTGATCCATTAGAAGTCCCCTGCTGAGCTGGAAGCTGTTGAACAATAGAGCCGAGAAGTTGCTCAAGATGGCGCACGCGATCACTCAGATCATTCTGTCTGCTATCTCTTCTCTGAGCAGCAACACGACCTCGTGGCCATGGCGCATACTGACACGAGACATTCCTTGCAACACAATTGCTACATGGCTCATCTCGATCACATTTTAGTCTGAGTATCTCGTCAGCATCGTCATCGGTGCCAAGAAACGGCGACGTACTTTCGTTGTCGACAGGAACTGCACGATAACGTTGCTCGAAGAGGTTGTTGCTGCATCTTCACTTCTGCCTCAAGGTTCAAGTACTTCAGTATAATGATTGAGGAATTGAGCTATAGAAATCAGAATGAGAACTACATCAAGATAATGATTTAAGCTTAGATCGCTTAGCGTCTGCAGAGTCAAGGACACGCGGATGCTTACGTCACGTGAATGCCTCACGAACTGGCTACTCTTTTCGACGATGATTATCATGCACAGGAGCCTGTGATTCTTTGCTTTGCGGTCTTGGCTATTGGTCTGCGTGCGATATTGTCCTGTAATACGCGGTCCCGCTGTTCCATTCGGTGAGACCGGGTGAGATTTGCCAGGGTTTCCAGCGTAGGGCTGACTCTGGGCCTTTAGGGCTGAGAATGCCTTGCTTAGACGATTGGCGCGTAAAATCTCATCCTGTTCTCGGGATCCCACTTCTTTTTGAGGGCCTTGAGCTTTTCAATCCTCCAGGGTTCGTGGCCGTACATTTCTTCGAGGGACTCGAAGCCGTGAGCGTAGTTCACATATGCGCGTAAATGCTCGGGGTCTCCACTAGCCTCTAGCAAATGCCGCCTCAATTTCTCACCATGCTCCTGCGCAAGCCCGTCAAGCGTCGCATTGGGCTTGTATAGAATGTAAGGAGTAACAAGGATCTCATCATCGCGGTGGGGAAATGCAGATTTCTTTGCATCGATTGCCTTGACGCCGTGGGTGGAATACCCTTCAAGAAGAAAGAATGAGCCAGCGAACTCGGGAACGCGTTTCGATATATCCGCGATCTCGTTGAAGACCTTTCGAACGGCGAAGAGATCGTAGGTCTTGAGGCCGATTGGATATCGGAGACCGGTGAAGCCCTTTGCGCATCCGACGCTATCGTCACTCATGAGCGTGATGGCGGCTAACTCAGGCATTGAAGCTTCACCAGCGTTGACATTGATAGGGCCGAGGTCGTGAAGTGGTTTCGCGTAATCTCGCGCTTCTTGGACAGCGCCGTCTGAGATGACAGCGCACCAGATAATCGGCTAGACGTTGTTAGCCAGGCTTTGCATCCTGGGGAACAAGACTTACCTTGTCAGGATCAATCTCAGGAATGTTGACGATATAAATCCAGTGCGTCAAATACGGCGGCTGGGTCTTCATCATCTTGTTCGTCAACTCCAGAACATCCTCCACTTTATCTCCAAGGAAGATGAAGATCTCATAAGACCACTTGGAGTTGTTAATGTCGTAGATCCTGTACTCCCATTCGGTCACGATGCCAAAGTTGTGTCCTGCTCCGCGAAGAGCCCAGAACAAATCAGTGTTGGAGTCCTCAGAAGCCGTCACTGCGTCTCCGTTGGGAAGCACTACTCGCGCAGAAATAACCTGGTCTGATGCGAGGCCGTACTGGCCTTGTAACCAGCCATGACCGCCGCCGAGGACGGGTGCTGAGACACCAACACACTCACAGATACCCGTGACTGAAGATAACTTTAGCCTGGGGATCTGAGCCTATGGTGTTTGAGTTACCTGTTTGTTTTCCAGCCGTCCAAAGCTCATTTACAACCTTCTTCACACTCGCGCCTCCGCCAATCCTCGCAGACTTTCCATCATTCGCAATCTCGACATCATTTTGATCACGCAAGTCCACGACAATGACATCCTTTGCCAGCTGTAGTGCCTCAGTTGCTCCGTGGCCACCCGATCTAGCGAGAAACGGTATGCCATGCTCATTAGCGTATCTTATCTGCAACATACATGTCAGCAGGACTCTCGTCTCAGAGCTATCATTCTTACAGTTTCTTGCACGTCGCTCTCTGAGAAAGTTCTCACGACTGCTCCAGGCCGCGGTCCATGCCAATCCCGCCATCTACTAACAAAACCATCAAATGAAGTATCATCGGGTAATACGATCGACGCTTGGGGTGAAAGCTTTGACGATAATTCAGGCCATGAATTCTGCGTGACCAGTGATGCGAGACCAAGACGGCCCAGAACCTTCTGTGGCGAAGAAGCCTTACTCAACGCCCAAGATACGCCTGCAGCAATAAACTCCATGGCCGCCTATCAACGCAAGTAAGTTGTTTACGGATTTAAATGACTGGGAGATGTCGGTCAGCATTTAAATGTCATCTTTAGCCCCCCCATCTTAGCCGAATCCACCCCATGCTCGAGCGTATCCGGCAATTGCCGTATTACCCGTGAGATCAGCGTTTCTTAAGTCCGACGATGTATTCTCCGGATGTCAGCCAATACAACTCGATCTCGGACAATGAGAATCTGTCCGAGGTGGTGTTCTGCAGCGTTGGTTGTTGTTCTGCTCCGCTTAACAAACTTGTTCAGGGCGAACAAACGACAAAGACCCGATGACTTTGAGCGAAAGACTTCCAGTTAACCAAGTTTGCACATATTCTCTCAAATGCAATAAGTAAATCCATGTATCTGTTAGGAAAGCCCAAGGTCCTTTTCCCAACTCTTGATCGACTGAGCGTCCGTTAAAAGCGAAATACCGGTAAGTTATCATATGTCGTATTGATCAAGCTACCAGTTCCGCTAGGCGAGGGGGCAGCTTACAGATTCATTAAACAACCTTAAGTTTATTTCAGCATCCAAATAGTCGATCATGGTTAGCATCCTGTGCCCTCTTCCGCATTTGAAGCACCAACCCATGCTCAGCGGCCAAGTATCGCCAACTCATCCTCATTTATTAAGTCCCAATACCTCCAAAATCTCATCAGTATCCGTATGATCTCTCGAATTCCTCATTCGATGACACCAAGTCACCTTCTTATCGTCCCTCTCCCCAACAAACAAGAACTCTCCACCCTGTTGATTCGTGGTTCCCCAGTTCCAAACAGGATATCCCTCCAGCAACTTCCAAAACGCATTCTTCATAGACATCCACGCATTCAACAAAGGTGAGATAGGGATATACTTATTCGGAGGTCCTTCTTCCCATGTCCGAATCATGCCGAGTGTTTTGTAAAGCTCTTCAGATGGATCAGTGTAGATGGGAAATTCGCAACCCGTATCTATGCGGTACATGTCGACTGTTCTAGGATCTCCGTGACCTATTATCACAATCTCGGTGTTTATCTCTTGGAGCTTTTCTGGAGTCGCGCTTTTGGCAAGAAAGCTGGTGTAGCTCACGCATGACTGATGGTGTTAGCTAAGTTTATTCCATGAGCGGAGGCCATACACAGCAGAAGAAATGGCGAACAAAGACAACAAGCACTCGACGGGGTTTTTCAGGTCCGCTGTAGATGCTCTTGAAGGTATGTTTCTCTCCCTTGCCATCAAGGACCTCACTTCCATCGGCGATCTTGAGTGCCTCAGCATTCGGCAAGTCATCGTTGACTTGGCTGCTGGAAACCTCCTTCCCTTGAGGTATCTCGCACGAGTTGTCCATCTTGAATCTTTTGAGTAACCTGGAAAGCTGATTCCCCTCCCGTAGTCCGTGAAGATGCGGGGCTGTTATGTGTCTGGTTTTCTGTGGCTATGATCACCGTCAAAGCACCAAATTTTTCTGACGTCAGCACTAGAGACGTTTATGTCAACACTACGGCCAGTGCCAAGAGTTTTGGTTTTTAACCAGGCAAATCAGCATCAAGAGCGAAGGAATTTGTCATGTTCAATTTTCCGGGGGGTTCAAAGAAGGAATGTATCAGGAAAACGATGTCTTGACGAACACCATACAGGGGGGGGCTAGCCCAGGCCATTTACCACTCAAGGGGATGCAATAAAACTTAGGACCTCTATTCTAGGTGACAAAAAGCCTTAGGTAAACTTAGTAAAGTTTTAGAGGATCTTAGACTGAGTATTTTTAGTACCTCAGGTTAACGTCAGAAGTCTTCATACACCCCGAGGCCACTGAAAGCGCTAAGAAACAAGCATAACACCACTAACCCAGCGCTACTGGACTCCGCTATTCCATCACAAATCTGACACTCTGCTTCCAGTCATCCCTTGGCATCTTCAGCGAATTAATATGCTGCGACTTATTCTCAAATCCGATCCCAACCGTGCAAAGAATATCCAAGTTCTCATCAATACCCAGTTCCCTCTTGATAATGTCCGGGTATCCAGTTGGTGCAGCAGATACTTGCGTGCCCAATCCCTTCTCCGTCAACAGTAGAAGAAGTGTCTGCAGATAAATACCCACTGACAGAACATCGCCCTTGTTCAGGGCTTTGTCTATGGAAATAACAGCGACTGCAGGCGCGCTGTAGAAATTAAAATTGTCAATGAGAGTTTTGGTCATCGCCTCTGTATCTCCGCGGGTAATATTGTATCCATTTGGTCCATAGACGTGATGGCCCAGCTCCGAGCGATAGTGATTATACGACTCAGGAATGGCATCGATCTTGAGCTCCTCTTTATGCTCAAACGCCGCAACAAGCGCAGCAGATAGGCGCTTCAGTGGCTCACCAGATGCGACGGTCACTCTCCAAGGCTGGATGTTCGTCGAAGATGGGGCATGCTGGGCGACACTGAAACAATCCTCAATAACGGACATGGGGACTTCTTGACCGGTGCAAAATGCACGGGTACTGTGTCTGTCTAGAATGGTTTCAGCTACAGCATTGCGAGCTGATTGGATCTCATGACGCTGGAAGGTTTGTTCTGAAGGCATGGCGGGCTTGCTGTCGTCGTGAATGTGATCTCGGCAGCCGAAAGCTTAGGGCAAGATGTTTTTAAGTAGAAGAGAGATGGTGATCTATATCTGCCTGACGTGCGAAATCTTCTACGTGATCATTGCACTTATATCGACAGATTCTAGGGCGGCGTTATCCATGATCGGACTTAAGCATCTCTTCGGTCGGAGCTTGTAGCAACACGGGCTTCCAAGAGTGGATATGGATTTTCGGTTAAGTTATGGATCATAGGAAGTCACTAACTAGTCGAATCAGGAAAATCCAGCTCGACCAGGGACACCAGTTCGTCCGAAACGTATTACTCATCGTCCATAAGCAGGACAGCTAGCTGATAAATACATCATGCAAGAGTCCCATCAAGGAGTCTTGAATTTGAGTTTGTTCAGAGCTATCCCAAGTATTGGTCATCATGATCACGGACCACAGTAATTATTGGTGATACAGGATATAACTTTGCACGTCTGGGGTAACAAATCAACTTGGGCGATGAGTCGAAAATACTATTTGGCACTCTTTTTGACTGTATTAGAGATCCTTGATTGCTATTCTCGGTCGACTCTAAGTCAGTCCGCCATTGATACTCCTCATCTAGCCCATGTTTCATTTTGAGCTACCTCACCCTCCAGCCTCCATCTGCAAACGACACCTCTCATCGGCTCAACGGGGCCCATTTCCATTCGAGCTCTCAGCCTGGGCCGCTCACGCGTCCGATGGAGAGGCATTTAGGCCCTTCTTCGGCTTCTGTTCGAGTCCAGTCCATTCCATGAACAATTCATCAGTCCAGTTCGTATCGAGCCCCCAGCCGCGAGTTGTTGTGGGGGCGACGCTGTCACTTGTTTTAGTGCCGGCAGCTGATTTGCTAGCTGCTGTCCATGTGGAAGTCACTTGTTAGCTATGTTGGAAGGTATGCTAGGCCATCGTGTCTCATGGCAGCAGAAAGATATGACTTGGGAAACCTACTAGGCGAGATGGCGCCCGCCAAGGCCATACCTGCGAAAGCGAGAAGACCGAGTCTCATGGTTGAGGAATATGTTAGGGAGGTTCAACTAAAGTGGCATTTCTTAGTAAGGGTTTATGGCGGGATAACAATAACATTTATACCCAGAGACGTTTACACAAGAAGGCCAATGGTAGGTGACAGCAGTACGTATTCGCAAGGCGATTAAGCATTTCCACCAACAAATTGCAAGTAGGCTTGGATCATTAATCAATGGCTTGATCATTGATAGTCCATTATGCCTGAGAGGTAAAAAGCTAATGTGTAATTTTGGCCGAGTGGCTTGGATATATCTTGGGGGATATCGAACATGCGGACCAAACGAACTCTAAAATCATAAGCCTTCCACTTGTTGCTTGTATTAGGGCCGATATCAATTGGCCAAGAATTGACTCAACCACCCTTTCGACGAAAAGTTCAAAAGTGAATCCTGCAACGAAATTAAAAGGTAACACAAAGTCTTGACTGACCACAAAAAGCAGGTCTCGGAGGGAGTCGAACCCTCGCTGGCGGAATCAGAATCCGCAGTCATAACCGTTAGACCACGAAACCAAGTCAGGCTTTTGATCATGTAAGGCTCTTATTGGTTTCTATATTCGCTGTGTGCATACCAGTTAGAAAAACGTTAGTGCACAATGCTCTTCACTTATAGTTCTGCAAGCAGGAGAAGATACAGCGACTGTTTTCACTTCATCTGAGACTGCGAGGTGACACAACACTGTAAGAAATAATTCTACACTTTTGGGATACTTGCAGAGTAGACAAGGGAGTGAAAAAAGAAATACCGCCAACCTAAAGAATTCTCTCTTTTATGAATATGTTTCTATCCGTTATTCTACAAATATTCAGCGCCACCATTATTGCAGTCCCATCAACATCCAACAACCAATTATGCATAATATCGAGGCAGATCCTCAAAAACGAACCCATGCTCCTTCAATTGTTTGTTCGCCAAGTCCCAAAGCTTGCCAACGGCCTGAGGATCATCCAACCACTTATTAGCCTTGTCATCCAGCTTCTGAACCGGCACATAATATCGCCCAGCGTGCTCATGGGCTTGCGGAGTTGTAGCGCAGAAAAGCGAGTTCATTGATCCTTCGAGCGGCGTGGACGTTGGGCCGACCTTCATGGCGACACGTGTCATGGCTCCGAAGATGCTGTTCGAGTGAGACTGCAAACCGGACTTGATGAGACCTGGGTGAAGGGAGTAGGCTGTCACGCCGAGATGTTGATAGCGTTCTGTAATGGCCTTTGCGGCAATGATGCTGGCTTGCTTGCAGTGGCCGTATCTCCTCCTGATATAGGTTAGCAAACTGGATTGAAGTTTGTCCTGAGTTGGACTGCTTACCATGGCGCTAGTTGTCCTGTGACATCAGTGAGATTAGGGTCCTGATAATTGATAGCTTCCGGTCCCATCCTGAAGGCCATGTCGCTAGCAACATTGACGATTCTCACACGGTCCATACGACCACTGGCCTGAGCAGCGGCGACGAGGAGAGGCATCAATGACATGGTGAGGGCGTGATGAGAGAGGAAGCAAGTCTGCCATTGGATTTCAAATCCGTCATTTGTCAATTGCCAGGGACTAGCCATGATCTGGATCACGTTAGCTTTATCTCGTAATATTTTGGGCTGCACCTACACCGGCGTTGTTAATGAGCAGATCAAGGCGATTTTCGCGACTCATGAAATCAGCAGCGGTGCTTCTGATGCTCTGGAGGTCTTGGAGGTCTAGTTTGAGGAAGTGAAGGTCTAAGTCGGGACTGTTCTGCTGCATCTCAGAGATAGCCTTGTTGACGCGTTCGCTTGAGCGGCTAGCGATATAGACCCTAGCGCCCTTGAGGGCGAGTTGAAGTGTTGTTTCATAGCCAATCCCGGAGTTACCTAGATAGTCAGTGCCGAGCTCTGTAAGTGTTAAATTGATGACTTACCGCCTGTAACGATGGCGATGTAGCCCTGAAGACTAGGGATATCGCGGATTTGGAACTCGGGTTCTTTGTGGCAGTTCATCATGATTTCGGTGTAAATGCGCAAAGAGTTTGGAAGAGGTACTGAAAGGTGAGTTATCAGTGTATTCGGGGAATTGGTTTGTCGAGTTGTTGAAACTGGGCTGATAGTCCTGACTTCTGTTGTCGCACTTCTCTCATCTTATACCAAGAACCTCAGAGGCAGTGCAGCCAATCGGAGGTGGAGCTGTCCCATTTCACGGGGTCGTCCGCGGACATGTCCATGGTGGGGCTGCGCTGAAGGGCTGAAGGCTTAGCTTACGGCTCAGAGGCCAATGTAATTACCGGACTCAGCTTTTGTAATATCCATTATTGATGCTTTATGACGCCTCAAAGAGACATATCAAGCCAACACACTGAAAAATCCCATTTAACTTTAGCTTTTAGAAGGCAATATGCGCATAGTTCCTGTTTCATCACGAATGGGGCCTTTCCTATAGACCCTCAAATATGCCCTGTTGGGTGATAAGCACGGCTCTCCCAGGACCTTGGAGTCTGACCGAAGATCCAGCCGCATGAAGTTCCTCTCTTGGCTCCTTACCGAATCAATGCACGTTCATTTCAATGATACTCCATGGGCACAATCTGACTCTGACGCTATCATGCAGCCCTACAGGCATGCGCATCGTCAGCCGAAATGCAGATGCGGCACGCAAAACCGTGAATTGTCACTGGCTGATACACATTCAGGCGTTGCCAGCAACACAAATCAAGAAAGTTTTTTGTATTGGCTATTGCTTCTAGGCACCTCTCCTGATGTATACAAGCCGTCTTCCTACTTCTTCACTACCTTTTGCGATGAACAAGTCTCGCAAATCCAGTCATGGTAGATTCCATTTACCGTAACTCCGTCACACCTATTTCCGCTTCTCGCTTTCTCGCACTGAGCTGTTCCTCCCAGGTCCAGGTTGCGCTGTTTTGGACAGTGGCGGCATTGATTTATGTTCTGCGTCACCGAGCACATTGTGAAAGAAATGATATTGGATCTTGGGTCTTGAGCTGACTGAGCAGGAGGAGGAATGTTTGCTACTGCACGATGGGGCCGGTGTCTGGACCTGTATTTATACCAGAGGCCATTTGTATTAGTTGATCACTTTGCTTGAGGTAGGACATACGGTAATCAGTAGACTGCACATCAGTGATTCGTGAGACTAGATTCTGAGAAGTCATGCAGTCTGAGTTGATTTCTTGATCGGCAATTGGGGCAGATTCTAGCAGAAGGAAAAGGCTGCTATCCTAATAGTGATTGATAGCAGATGAAAACATACGTGAATGTTGACTAAGTTCTGTCTGCTCAAACGAACCCTTTCCTATCATGCTCCACTGCATACTATCAGAAGCGCTCGTCCCACTCCTTCTCTTTGACTGGGAGGTGTTTGTGGTCATTGCATGCCTTTGGCCCAGACATTGGTTGCTGGTTTCTCTTCTGGCAATTCTTTCCCACTGTGGCATCTCTGCACTGGAGGAGCAGACCGGATTCAGGGTCGGATTTCTTGCCGCAATGGGGGCAAGTCCATGTAATCTTGGGTACAGTGCACATGCTTGTTGATCGTTGAGATTATATTAGAGAAACCTGTTGGAGTTGTGTGAAGCGCTGTTGAGGTGGACGAGTTGTCAATGTGTGATAGTAAGTAGAATCAGAATTCCTTTCGAGGGGGTATGAATTTATGGACCAGTCCGAATGTTTAATATTCAGTGATATGAGGTTCTCCTCCTTTGTAAGTGAACAAGTCGTCTCTTTGTTTGAATCACGCTCAAAAGCGTCATGAAATGGCCAGTGATGAAATTGCATTAAAGCATGTGTGAACAGTAGTGACATGCTCAAAGAAAAGTCTTTGACACTTTGACAGAGACTACTCGATAGAGCTCAAGCCATCTTTCCCTTGTCACGTTATTTGAAGTCACCCGTCACAAAGACTTCAACCAACAGGCACATCTCCCTGCAATCTGCAGTCCTTGTCACCAGGAGTCACCAGGAGTCACACCCCAGGCCCTGACAAGTGGGCTTTTGCAACAGGCAAGTATTCTCCTCTGGATTCACCATTGCGTCTGTCTGCCGCGTCAAGCTCGCACTCACATCGTCGTCCCCGGGCATCAGCCGACCCCAACTGCTTTCTCTGCAGCCGGTAGCCAGCTATCCGCTCAAGGCCTTCAAACTTGGGCATCTGCACTTAGCAAGTGTCCTTGTGCACCAGCCTCACTCGAGCCTCTCTTCCCCCCTCCCCCCCACCTGCACTGAGTCTCGTCACCCTGTATCAGTCTGCTCACAGTCTGTAGACCTTGACGACCGAGCTACTGGAGGCTGTTAGTTTCCAGTCAACCTCAGAACACATTTGACTCACGCTTCACAAGTTACATCGCTTGCCCTGCTTTGCCGAGCCTCCTCCCCAGCACTCAGCTTTAGGCGTTCTTGAGTGCGCTATAACTGGAGCGCTTCTCGTTAACGAAGACGAAGCACCGGGTTGGATCGCGCTCGAAAAGAGAAGTCAGTGGGGGGTAGCAGCGTAGGCCATCGTGAAGTGCAGGGCGGGTCACGCCAGCAAGTAGCCCTGATTTGGAACGAAAGAATGGGTATTGACGTCGGGCGAGGGCGATATTGTCGCGGCATGTTTGGCGACGTTGTTGATCAAGATGACATGCCGAACTTGATTGAATGAGCTTGATTGAAGAGTTGGCGCACGACTTGGCACCCTGTAAACCCGTGTCGACTCGAATGGCACTGTGCAATATGGAGGTTACTGACAATTACGGCGGTGACTTTAGGGCACATAGGTACCTTTGATAAGGTAACTGGAGGTTATTTAGCGGCGGAGACCTAGAGATAATAGGTAGCTTGGGGGCATACAGGGCCTTACGTATCATGTTGGTGGGCAGTACAGGGCACCGAGGAAGCCCACCATGATCAAATGGTCTAACCAAGAAGAGGTCAAACGTGATGTTGTTGTAAAGAAGCACAGTTTCTCCAAGACTGGGGTCAAGGAAGAAAAGAGATGGATGAGTGCATGCTTGGCAGGGGAGAATTAACCGGCAGCGCTTCCAAACTGTTGACGATGAGGTGAAAGCTGAGCACGGAAGCGCTGGCTTGGGCAAATTGATCAACGTTACGTTACAGCAGACACATCATGTCTTTCATTGCTAACAGATAACTGCAAGTCACAGCAATAGTCCAGTTTATCGAATAACGTCACTGGGGTCAAGCATTACTGTTGACTCTGCAGACTACAGCACGCAGACTCCATACCAAAAAGCCACAGTTACTTAAAGAGCAGTGAGAAGTGCGTTAGCCCTTCGACCGACAACTAGTTCGACTGAAACGGCCATCGTGCTCTAGACCCAACTTGTATTAAGTCGCGAACTAACTTGCTCGACAGTTCTGTCAACTTCTTTCCATGTTGTAGTAGACCGCGTAGGCGACACATTATTACCAGAGATATTCCCCATGGCTAATTCAATCCACCCTTCGCCACCGACATGTTCTTTGGCTCCTTCTCCTCTCGATGCTTCTGCGTCGTGGAATCCGCGGCGTACGGCACGGTTGAGTAGCCAGGGAGAGGCACCCACGTGGCCAGGACGGCCGAGCGCTCGACTTGACCGGAAGTGCGTATCGTGGAGGGGATGGAAGTCGTAAGAATGGGGGATGTCGTTCCTTTGAGAGTGTCGTGTATGCCCAGTCGTTACTGTAACTACCGGGGGTCAGCGTTGTTGCAGCTGACGGGAACACGAGACACTTACTGGCCACAGCAATAACGTGTTTCGGGTTCTTCGACATGGACACGGCGGCTGCAGCAACCTCACTGGGGCGGATCCAGCTACGGGTGATTGGATCATGACTCGGGGCGCGACAGCCTGCGAAGAAGTGACCAAGTTACTCCGGCGTGCATGTCTTGAACCGCAATCAGCAACCTCGAGAGCTAACTACTTTTCGGTTGTAACGGCCAATGCACTTTATTGGAGTGGACATTGGTCGAATATATGCGGTTCGTCTCGTCGTCGCATTCATTAGGTCTGACGGCGTTGTCGGTCATGTCTCGTAAATCTACACCCATCAGTAACGGCCTCAGAACTCAAAACCGTGGACATACTGCAAGACAATCATCTTCATCCACCGATCAGACGCTTCGCCAACTCATCAAACACGCCTTCCTTTATGTCCTCCAAGTCTTCATCCCTCGCGTCTTCGATGCATTTCACTCTATGATCCAGCGAGCTGATATCATCTCGTATTTCTATGATCACAGCCTCCTCCGCGTCTACTGGCTCCAACCCTTCGCACTTCTTCTCCAGGCGCTTGACCTTCTCTTTGAGCTGAGCGTTGTCGGCTCTTAGCCTGGCATTGTCGGCCTGCAGGTCGTCAACCTTGGATTCCAGCTTCTGGAGCTTATCCCAGAACTGGTTGAAGAATTCGGGGTGGCTGTCTTGTCGGGGCCGTTTGCGATTAGACGGATCGTTCGAGGGAGGCTGAGTTCTCGTTGCATTCTTATAGGACGGGGGCTTGGGGGGAGGAATGGTAGTGACTTTTGCGCCGCTGCCGCCGAACATTCGTGAAACATTATAGTCTGGATCAGAGGAAGGTTTGATTTGACGTTGTTCTACAGCCACGCTGATGGCTTTGAGCTCATCAGGTGATAGTAAAGACTGCTGGATGTAGATACGCAGGAACGTGATGCAAGACAACTCGTGTATCAGGTCGAGGACCTTGCCCGACCGCGCACGCGCTGCTACAACCGGCTCTTGAACATCGCTAGGAATAAGAACGGTGATTCTATTATCCAGAGTGAAGTCAAGGGATGTAGTCGTGTCGAATATCGGCTTTACGGCATCGGGCGGGCACGGCACGTCGGAATAAGAGAAGGACTTGACGAAGAAGGGATTGATGCGGAGGCGTACGCCTGCCCCAGCTGGCTTGTCCTTGAATCTGAAGGGGATGCTGAGTTCGAAGTGCGCACCGGATTGACTCTCACGGTCGAGTCGCAAGGTAAATCGTATCGCGTCGTGATCGGGATCAGCGGTCGCCAAGTTATGCGTAACACCCTCCCACTGCCACTCGACGACAGCTGTTGCTTCGTTGATGGCGATGCATGCCATAGCGAAAGGTTAGTAGACGAAATCAAGACTCACCTGCACAGCACGCCCAATAACGCAACTTCGAGGGAAACTGACCGAGCCTCGCTGACGGGCGCCCAGGACCTCCAGTAGAACTGCCAGGTCGCCCCGGAACTCCAGTAGAACTGCGAGATTCCGAGTCCAGGTCGCCCTCTACACGCCCCGGTTACTCCACAAAGAGGAGCGCACTCGCTCTCAGTGGGTATAATCCGGAATTTTATAACGGGTGTAGCGCGATGCTTGGGGTTCCCTCGAGAAGTGTTACTGAGCGCGGGATGATGGGAGGGACGTGGTGGCGTGGAGGCGACATTTCGAGGAGAGTGAAGAGGAGTATGATTGAAGATGAAGCTTGTGGTCAGAGGACCGTGAATTGGCGATGGTGGAGAAGCCTGGGCTCGGAAGAATGTTAGTCCGACAAGGCTGAGGAACAGCCTTGAGATTTGAAAGGAGTCTCACATGGGGCTCGCATTGCTGCCGCGACACAACAGAAAAAGCCGCGACAGGGCATGAAGACTAGAGTTTATCACGAAAGAAGAAGTGCCATTGTCTTGGAAAAATATTAATTGTTGAAACAGGGTCATACCTAGGGAGAACATCGCTGGAACAGCAATGTTCAATCGATCGATGTTCACCTCCAGTGGAGTGATCCGCTAAATCGCTCTCGCTAGTGAGTGACTCCAGCGTCCCAGCCTTCGCCAACACCACTACGGTTGAAACCAATCAACTTCAGACACTAAATGCCGAGGTGGGGCCGTGTCTGCCTCCATATTCCACTTGGGAAGCCCAGTCGACAGGCTTAGATCTCCCACAGTCAGCCGTACCATGCTTGAGATGATTCCGAGTCAATATTGGTAACATCCGGAGCTTAAGCGCTTTCTTTAGGATATGAGCTCATAGATCTTGGTACGCTGAAACGTAAGAGACACGCCGGGATCCGGGCAGAGCCAACGAAAGGTTGCCCCAAACCACTGAACTCTTCTCTATTTTCCATCTTGAATATTTTTGTGTGGTACATCCAAGAGTTTATGATCTCTTCGGCCTTATAGTAAGCCCAGTTCGGCGCAAGTAGGTGGCTGCTGCAAGTCGATCACAATCGAATAGGATTCATAGAGTACGGTTACCGCAATGTGAGATATTGTTGAAAATCCGAGTTGTCAGGTTTTTGGTCACGTTCCTTTGAGTAGATCGCATCAATGGGTTCCTGTCCCATTACTCTGACGCTTATTGTATTCATGATAAGCTCAATGCTAGCTTTATTATAGTAATGAAATCTATGTCTATAGTTTTACCTTTTCCTTCTATCCAAATACTCCCAGAACATATGAGATCCTTTCTATAATAACCCCTTCGCACTGACAGCCTTGAGGCTCATATTACCGATATATATTCCGTCTCAAAGAGGTGTAGGCTGCCTCTTCTGCTGGTATTGTCCTGGCCATGGGTAGTTCCCAGCCTGTGACAATTAGGAGGGAGACATGACCTGGCTGGTATGTCACTGACGTGAAAGCGCCTTGCGTGCTTCGCTGCGAAGTTTGATCTTCACCTCGTTCGCCTCAGCCTCTTCTCCTCTTTTCTGTCTCGCCAATGATCTCTCGCCAATGATCTCTTTAGAGCCGCAGTCTCTCGTCTCTCTTTGATAGCCTTCGCTCTCTGCGCCTTCTGCTCCTCCTTTCTCGTCTTTCGTTGGTGCTCTTGGATTGCCATGTTGACCTTGGCGGCCATTCTGTCGGCGACGCCTGGACACGTACAGGCAAGCGGCATAGCAGTGATAGTTGCAGTGGGGTGGCCCTCTCGGGCTTCCAAAAGCATGCCTGACATGGCTGGGGACCAGCTCTTAATGTTCTCGCGGAAGTTACTATCGTCAAGCAGAGTCTGGAGAAAGGCGTTGTTCCAAGGCCGATGGATGACTGGCATTCTGACAGGGATCCATGCGTCACAAGAGTTGTGTCTTTTGAACCCCTCCATTTCGTCCTGCATGACCATGAAGATGTCGGGGAACTTCTCTGCATACTGTAGGCAAACAGGAAGGGTGGGTGTGAAGATTGTAGCGATAGGCTCAGACTGGGTGACGTAAAGACGAAAAGAGAATTTCTCAAAAGGAAATCTGCCCAACTTGTGTTCACTATCCCAACAGGGCAAATGCAAGACATCGGTTCTGGGATTGAAGTATCCATAAGGCTGGGTAACGAAAGGCTCCAATGGATTCGTTGAGATGGTGTAACGTTTGAGCCGGAGCTGGGCTAAGTTCCGTGATTCTTGGCTGACCATGAGAGCAACTGGGAGCGGAGGTTCCTTAATTCGAAGCCATTGGTCGTTTTGCGTGCGAGAATGGGTGAGAAAGTAGACTTGAGGGTATGGTAGACTCATATCCCACACCATCCTTCTTAGCTCAGGGGGCATGCTTTTGAAGCGGGCGAAGGTTGGCTGAGACGTGGGAGGAGAAGTTGCAGGCGGAGTGAATGCCTGAAGCATGGCCGCCTCTTGCAGCCGCATAGATAGGGGCATCTCGTATGGCTGATTATAGAAATGAGGGAAAAGGTTGGACGAATGATTCGTTTGATTGAGGCTAATGCTTGCATCCAATTCAAGTACAGTTCTGGGAGCGTTGTGGAAAGGAGGGACGAAAAGGCTAGAGGCCTACCAATGGGCTTTAACAGTAGGTTTTTTTCTCTGACTTAAGATATATCACATATCATAACTACTTCTCAAACCCATACTGAACGGAAGTATAAACATCATACTCAGGCCGGGTATTCCATCGACAAAGAAAGAGAGTGTTGTCTATCATGGTTGAAGCAGATATCACAAAGAACCACCAGATGCTGAAACCTGGTTCATCCGCCTCTGAGAATATACTTCAAGCTTGAAAAAGACTATTGGCCAGTTGAAAGCTTGGCAAAGAAAAGATCAGGCTTCTAGAATTCTACAGCATGACATTGAAGAACAAGACAGGGGACCGTATGGAATAACTCAAGCCACTTGCATGGGTTCTAACGACGCTAGAAGCTGCTTCGAAGCAGACAATCAGGCCTGTGCTTTTAGTCTACATTATAGCCTGCAAGCTAATGAGATATGAGGAATTACAGAAACGTCGCTTTACGGAGAGATAGCCAGCATCCTCTGAAGAAGTTGGTTCACGTTGTGTTTGGTTGTGTAGTGTCTAAGCAGTTTCATAATAACGAAATTTCCAGTGTGCTGACTACTGCTGGATCCTATCTGATCTGGCATCTGGTTAACAAAAAATATCTAGGGTCTTTGTCCTGTCAGGAGGTCTGAGCGCATGGTCCCCTATGACGTGGTTCCAATTCAGAGTCCTACGAAACACTGCATCCCCTGCAATGGCTTTTGTGACTGGGCCTAAAGTGGCCATGCGTAGTTCAACAGCGCCAGCTTTTGCTCAAAGTAGATGACAATAGCAGATCTGGGTGCAGGACAATCACAGTGTTAATCGCAACGCTGCATGCCTAAGCTGACACATCGTCATCGCAAGAGCAGTACCAGGGTAAATCGCGGCGAGCCTCTCCTTATGTGTCGTTTCAACGCTGATGATTTCAGTAGTGGTGCAGAAGAATTGTATTGGGATTTAGATACCTTGCCGTTACTGCTCACAATCGCGTAGTTCGAGTAAGAAGTGAGGCCCGGTCCTTGAGACTACCCTAGACAGAGCTGGTACAGGCGATGATCTAGCAGCACCCAAAAACAAAGAGAAAGTCTGGTCGCGACACTCAGCCTTACGGCTGGTATCTCGCAGATGGCCACATCTCCAGCTCGGATCGTGAGAGAAGTGGCGCAAATAAACAACACATGGTCATCTAGATTGCATGAAAGAAAAGATTCACCAACACATCACTCTCTAACCCTTGTTCTCTTGGCTTTACCTCTCTGCTGAGTATCGATAGAAGCAAGTCGTTTCCATTCCTGTGCCTCTCATGATAAGTGGAGATGCTTCGTATGACGAGCAATCTGTTCATTCTCTCCCGCCTCTCTATAGTCAATCCTTTCGAACATTCATCTGGTCATTACTACATGACAGATGATCCAAATTTTGTTGCATAGTGAATTCGTGCCCCCCAGATTGCCTGAGTCACGATCTGACCGTGATATTCTGTTTTGAATATGAAACGTATTTAATTGACAAAATCTCAGACGTGACTCAAGATCCGTCTTAAGATGTAACCAGTCGTGTCTGTTGTTGTCGAAAATATTCCGCACCGCTTTGGTAGGTAAATTTTCTTTCCCAGTCAAAGCGGACGATTAATTTGTGAGCTTACGATCAAAATGTTGATCAAATTGAGGGCTCTCATTAATCTCCGGACGATGGTGTTCTTTTTACCTCACTGCTCAACCCGGCACGATTGAGATGGAGCACGATGTGCATCTTAAGAGTCATGGCGCATGGCGCTCATCGCCCGTAGAGGACAAGCAAGCGGCCCCAGGGAGCACGGGCGCGAAGAGAGTGATGGAGAAGAAGAAAATTGTTCCGAAGCGGACCAAAATTGTTTTAACGGGTTATCTGCTTACTGAAAGGTTCGCAAGATACGAGCACATATGCGAAGGGTTATGTGATTGGAGAGGTAATTGGAAGAGTTTGTCGTCATAGAGTTGAGATGATTGAGTGGAAGACATTGGAGATTCTCCTTGAGCACCATTGCTTGCATGAAGCTTGCATTTTATCCATATCGGAAAGAAATCGGGTCGATTGGACGGATATCATGCATCTCGTGTCATTTCAAAAGAGAAAGTAAAGAAACAGCAACAACAATGTTTTGCAAATCAAGGTGATCAATGGAGACGCACGTAGACTGGACAAGATGGATCTTAAGGTCGGAGCTGTCTTGCTTGACTTCAGTGAAAAGGATGCTAATTTGGCCAATGGCCCGAATGCTTTAGACGAGACCACTGTAAGGCCTGTTGGAAGAACACCAGCGCGAGCGCGCTATAGAGAGGAACTAGAAGAGGACGCTCAAGAATTAGCATATCTGAGGTACATCTTTACCCAGCCTGAATTGAGGTATTAATATCTCGTGAATTTAATCCGTGGTTGGGAGAGGCATCCGTGTACTACAGTCCACAGTGCAAACAGTGCAGATTGTGCACACTCCTCTGCTGCTCTCAGCTCTGCTAAATGGCTAGAGGTACTGTCCAGTGCAGTGCCTAGAGTGCTTCAGCTGCTGCCAGCCGCTCTCCACTGTGGCTGATTTCGCAAGTTACACGACAGCAACTTGGCACACAGGCCACCAAAAGTCTGGGAGTCTGGGACTGCCCACTTCTAGCTGACATTCCATTTCCCGCCCATCTCCTCGTTTTGCAAATGGCTGATAGTTCTTTGCCATGTTGATTGGTGTTTTAGTGAATTGACGTTGGATTTGCTTAAGGTTCAACGTCCAAGATAAGGTTCGGGCCGTAGATCTTACTACCTACGCTGCAGTCAGTCAGGCACCGATCTTTAGATGGAGTTGGCGGGGCGATCAGTAACCGTCTTCACTTGGATTCTGTGGTTGGAAATCATTGTCTTCCGTTGCTTGTCTCAAGTCTAGCACTGTTGGTCAATTGCAATTCTCACATCACGCACTACGACCGATTACCCTCTGGTCATCATGCCAGAGGAAGTTAATGCGCTTTGGAAGGGGTACGCAGCAAGCTTGTGACTACTTGCCACGAGAACTGGACCCAAGCTCTTCCATGGCTGATGGTTGATGGCTTCCTTCACATCAGGCAGACATATGCTTCACGTATCGTCAAGGCGCAAGCGGGCCAGACACAGGCGCAGATACAGCATCAGCTTTGCAACAAGCCGGAAGCGCATGGCCTTTACTGTGGATAAAACAGCAGCACTGGGATAAACATATAGTACCCGGATAGGAGCGGTCGTTTTTATAGTCATGTTAAAGCGAGCGTGTGATGCCGCGATTTCTCAATCGGATTCTCTCAATGAAGGGTGAAGCCGAAAGAAGATTCAGACAGTCAGATTTCCCGACAATGTTGCGCATCGATCGGCCATGACTCGCCTGAATGCTGCGTCAAGGATATTGAGAACATCTAGTGATTCGGAATGATGGTTTTCTCTATTTGTCCCAAGAGAAAACCTCACTTGGAGACATGCCATGAGACAAGCGTTCCAATCGTAGAGCTTCGACCTACGGAGCCGAGGCGGTTAGCGATGAGCGCGGGCGCCTCGTCTTTACTGGTCGATGTACTCGATCGTGCAGTATAAAGCTCGCTGGTCGGCGTCCCTTAAGAACGCAAGGCTCCTTCTTGTTCATCGGCAGAGGCGGCGTCGAGATGGTTGAGCTAGGGTTCGAAAGCGTGCGTGGTGAAGTTTGAGTTGCCATGCAAAATGATGGAGTGAGTAGTGCGCAAATACTACATACGAGCGTTAGAAATAGAAGGATGTGGAGGGGATGACAGCAAGAAACGAACGGAAGCGAGGCGAGATGAACAGTGAAATAATGAAGCGAGTACATGAACATGCATTGTCGCGCGACGCCGAATTCACCAGTGACAGAGAGAGGTGCAGTGCCCTGCCCTCCACTCCACTGCAGAACAGTGAAGGCGATGCCCTAAGGTCCGCTGAATTTACAGTGTTTTTACATACGCTTAGCGACGGGACCTTACATTCTCACGTAATTGACCCCTGCGTCTCACCGAATTGCTCCGGGGCTGCTTGCATCGATCACGACACAATATCTCCACATAAAGGACATAATCCTTCGTGCTTCTACATTACACAAGACCGACACATAAGTTACTTTTGGTTC
This sequence comes from Fusarium pseudocircinatum, assembly GCA_013396035.1. Taxonomy (NCBI): domain Eukaryota; kingdom Fungi; phylum Ascomycota; class Sordariomycetes; order Hypocreales; family Nectriaceae; genus Fusarium; species Fusarium pseudocircinatum. The sequence continues at coordinate 74,555 of JAAOAS010000194.1, forward strand.
TCAAGTGTATAATCTCATCATTCTTCTCTGTTTCATCATCATCGCGTGAGCTACCGTATGTCAGCTAATCTCCGTTGCGTCGGCTGCTCGCCTACTACAAACAACATCCAACAGTTTTCATCTCCTTAGCGTTTGCCTGGAAAGCGCATTGTCGGGGGCCTGCATTAGCACCGCTGAAGGAATTTGCTGAAGAAGGGGCAGGAAGAGAAGGTGAACTGCTCAACATCCTCTGTCTCTCGCACCTTCGGGTTTCTTGATCTTTTAGCTTGATCGCGATTGCCGCTCCATTTCACCAGCGCCATCATTTCATACCGTAATCTACGTTCTCTGCTTATCATTTTTGCTTCGCCATCATTAATCATTAGTTCCCATTATGAATACTGGCAAACGCCCGCATCAAGCGTATGCTGAGGACGACGTCGAGGGTGACGAGTAGGATACAGGTTCCGACGTCACTCAGGAAGAAACGCCAGCGAAACGTATCAAACAGGAACCAAATCTAGATCGCGTCGTTTCTCCTCCACCACTTCAGGCTTCGCAACCAGCATCGGTACCTCAAGCCCAGCCCGTAACTCAACCCAGCGTTGCTGCGATACGACCCAAGCAAACTCAATCCCAGGTTGGACCGAGACCACCAGCCCCGGCGCGGCCACTTCGCAAGCTACTCCGTGCGACAGCAAGGCCTATCGACGCTGGTGACTCGAATCAACTTCAGCCATGCTGGCCACCACTGCCAGACATCGACAACATAGCCCAACCCCTTTTATCCTACGCTGAAGATATCTGCTTTGTCTTGAACTCGCTGTGCGGCACAAGTTTTGGTTGCGAAGCATTCTTTGGACTTATCCGACATCAAATCACCGCTCCATCCGCAAGGCCAGTCTGGACTGTCCCAGACATGTCAGAGCAGATAGAGATCGGGTTTGTTTGCGGTAAGTCCCCAGACCACCGTCGTCGGCATGCCTAACCAATCCTTACAGTAAATCCGGACCGACATCACTATATACAGATGTGTGAGGACTGCCGCGCCTGCGAGCCCCTCCACGTTACCCATCGCATCATATTCAGAAGCAACTTTCAAGTGGATGCGACGTTCTTTTGCGTTACACGCGAGGGAAATCCGAGTCGACACCCGATGCTCTCTCTATTCCGGCATAAGTATAGAGATCAGGAGTACATGAAGAGGAGAGCGCAGGACTTATTGCTAAAGGCACATCAAAGTGCCCTGGGCTTTTGTTGGCGGCTTGCGGCATGGGTGTTCAAAGACACATTCTATGGTACGGACAAGATGGACATACAGACGTTGATTCGGCTGTTTGAGGATGCGGTTCCGCCTTGAAAAGGCTACATCTGAAGAGTTGAATACGACGTGTAGTGCAAGCTGACAGTGTTTGGGGCAAGACTGAGATACAGGCATCAGAATCGAATTGTAATGTGGTTATTCATTGGCCACTGGCCTTGAACAAGAACAACAGCTGGCATGATATCCATTGTGCTAGCGTGCTCTGGTCTTTGGTGTATGGTCTCATGATGGTGTTGAGACGTGGTCACGACTTGAAGATGGGCACCTGTGTAAGGGAGGAAAGCTTGTGGACAACAGAGCTTTGGTGAGAAGGGAAGCCCATCATCAGCCATCCGTCCGATTCCCGCATACCGTGACCATGGCCAACAATCAGCACTGTATTTTCTCAAGTAAAGAAATAATGCCCCATGCATTCACAATCACAATAAGGCATATAACAGCAAACACAATGCCCTACATGTAAACCGTGACTAAGTATTGATCTCAACGTTTGCAACGATGAAAAGGAAAACAGTTCTCCACTATCAAATCCGGCCAGAGAGCCAAGATGATGTATTGTATCAACCCGGTGAAGCTTCACACTGCAAAAAAAGATAGGCTTGTTGCTAGGACAGGCAAAAACATACAACAGCGGGGATTCGCTGGTCGTCACCGACCCAACTACTAATCCGCCGGTTAGTGGCTTGACTATGGGAGAGCAGACGGGATCCCGTATTTTCCACTACCTATGGTCGTATGTGCTTGGTAGACCAGCAACTGCAGGCCATAACGACAACAGTTTATTCACTGTTCCTGTGCATCAGAAAACCTCTGTGAACATCTCGGTTTGTGTCACAACCGATGTGACCTAGAAATCTGTGAGCAACCTTGAATCCGAAGTCGTAGACCGAGAGACGTCAGCATGCTGAAGAGCCTGAAACCCAAACATGCATAAACGCCAGCAGCCGTCTACATCAGACGATTCACACCATATCACTGGATCATCTCGTTTCAAACCTCCATCGACATGACATCCCGTCTATCCAAGCGAGAAGAAGCAAAGAATGCTTGGAAATGCAAACACCGGGCCGGGTAACCTTGTTTCTTGCAACAGGGCCACGGGAAAACTCGTCCATCTTGGTCAAAGCTTGCATCCATCTCCACCGTGACACGATTCATACCACGATGGCATCTTGATTCATGGCTATTGCGATCGAGCGGTTCGCATCTTCCCGTTGCACTGCTCATCCCAATGTAGTAATAAGCACCCGACCTCTCCGGCTTGGTATTCATCGCAAGTCATCTGAACTCGGCCGTGCCGCAGATATTCTCCTATCTATAGTTATCGTGATGATGCATGCTGCATTGCATTGCCATTATATGCTTAACCAACCTTCCGGGAAGCTACCTTAGTGCCGTGCGATCAACAGGAATTAAACCGGGACGTTTCTCTCTGATAGATGAAAAACCCGCCGTGAAACAGGACGAATTAAAAGACTAGTTTTCCACGAATAAAACTCTAAATACGCGTTTCGCCCATTGTTTTCGCATACTGTCACTAATAAATCTGAGGCGACTATGGAGACGCAGTACCCGTCCAATCTGTTTCAGGCAAGATCTCGCCAAGACGTTGCTTTAACGAGACAGGCGGATGATCGGGCTCACGTTCCGATTTTTCTTGGTCATTTTTTGTTCCTGAAACATGACACAGCGAATCGACAGGCGGCTCTTCTGTCCGATGGCCGAAAAGACGCAATGGATCTGATGCTACACTGCAGACCGAAATAATGCCAGGCGATACGCCAGCTCTTAAGGCGAGACGCTTGGCTACTACCTCCTTTAATGTCGGCCCTCTTGATGTGGCTGTCGATGACGATCCTAGCTCCCTTTGGGAAACACGGATGCTGCTACTCCTTTCGATAGGGCACGAATCCGTCTAGTTCCAGTTTTATCTCCGTTGACCAAAAGGGTCACCTTGTTTTGTGTATAGACTCACAGGAATAGATGCTCCATGTCGGTGTTATAGATCAGATAGCTATATAAACATGAGGGAATCTTGTCGAGATATTTCCAAATCAGCCTTCCAGCAAGCTTCTCTTCACTTCTCACCAATCGACCTTTGCCCAACAAGCCTTCTTGTTTTTACCAGTTTCTAAACCGCAAACATGCACTGCAACCTCTCTCTCGGTGTCGTGGCTGCTCTCCTCGCCGGAGCCAACGCCCACGGTCACGTCGCAAAGGTCATTGCCGGTGGCAAGGAGTACACTGGTGGTATTCCCCACGGTGCTCCCGCTGACGCTGTCGGCTGGGCTGCTGGCAACCAGGACAACGGCTTCGTCGCACCCGATGCCTTCAAGACTGCCGATATCATCTGCCACAAGAGCGCTAAGCCCGTCTCCAACGCCGTCACTGTTGCCGCTGGTGATGTTGTCACCCTGAAATGGGACACGTGGCCCGAGTCTCACCACGGTCCCGTCACTGAGTACCTCGCCCCTGTCAGCGGTGACTTTGCCAGCATCAACAAGCAGAGCCTCCGATGGGTCAAGGTCGCTCAGAAGGGTCTCAAGTCTGGCAACAACCCCGGTGACTGGGCCTCTGATGATCTCATCCGTGATGGCTTCTCATGGAAGTTCACCGTCCCCAAGAACCTCAAGGCCGGAAACTACGTTCTCCGACACGAGATCATCGGTCTTCACTCTGCTGGTCAGGCCAACGGTGCTCAGGCCTACCCCCAGTGCATCAACCTCAAGGTTACTGGCAGTGGCGGCCAGGCCATCAGCGGAGGTGGCGACTTCACCACCTTCTACACTCCTACCGACCCTGGTATCCTCTTCAACCTCTACCAGTCTTTCTCTTCCTACCCCATCCCCGGTCCTTCCGTCCAATCTATCTAAGACGCTTCCGAGATGGTGCAGACCAGTGGTTTCTGGTCCCCCAGGTCGAGCTTGGGACCAAAGAGCTGGTCAAAGGGCATGCACCAGGCTTTGATATTCATTGGTCGCCGCTAGTCGGTTCACGTTTTCATAAGCAGCAGAGCTGTGTTGTCCATGTATCTACATTTATGACCCGTACAAAGTTACCTTATACAATGAACATATTGAATTGAAACAAAAAGATCCGCTCTCAAGTAGTTCACCTGATATGATTGTCTGAACAAGGTAACCCGTCAAGTCCAAACTTGCATCGTAGTGTTTCATGCGCTAAACAAGTTCCCGTTGGCGCTTAAAACTCTGATCATTATAGGCATTTCAGGCTGAAACCATGGCCTTTTGCCAGCATGTATGTCTGCATATGCAATGTAACGCTAAGTATGGGCTGACTTGGGGAACACCACTGCAACTTGTTGGCAAGAATTACTGTCCGAACTCGGTGACAATGGCGTGCAGAATAGCGACAAAAGCCGCGGCGATATGCCAAGTTTATTCATGGAAGCTGGGAAAAGCTTACTTGAGATGTGGCATCCATTGCTGAAGCTCGGCCATGCCTTTCTGTCGGGTCTGGGGTCCCGATGCATTATTTACTAAGGCACCAACGACCCTCCAAGCATGAGGAGCCCATTTGACTGGTTGTCTCTAACGTAAGTAGCTTCTTTTAGGCAGAATCTAGTAGTGTTGTTGAGGAAGGCTGTAAGGCACCCGCTGTGTTCTCGCCGACTTTCCATGTCATGCTCCTTTCCCCGATGAACTGAGGCACCAATTTCCAAAAACACGTCGACAGTTTTTTTCTTCTTTTTTTCTTTGAATAAAGTTAGAAGCATCCTTTTACCGAGGAGCCAAGGAGCTCAGCAATGTTTCTCTCTCACGTGGGACCTGGCTGCTCTGTGGCCAACACGTAAATGGTGGATAAGCAGAGCGCAACTGTGCAAAATCCAATGTGTGACCAGTCCAGGTTTGCTCTTACACCAGATTAACGAGATTTCACGTGACTAACCCAGGACACCTACCTTTATGTTCCAAAAAACTCTACATATCATCGGCGAAGAGTGGTGTAGGGGTATCTACCTATAACCTATAAACCTTCTAAAATCCGAACCTAAAATCCTAAAACTCTCTTCCCTACACCACTCTTCGCTTTTTGTAGGTCGCAAGTTCGAATTTACCATCGACAGTTCTTTTTGGCGCCTGAGGTCATATAGAATATGCTTCTGAGTCGAAGTGTTGCAATCGATTTAAACCACGATGTATAACTGTCACGGTGTTACGTGGAGGATCTTCTGACATAGCATATCATATCCCGACACTGGATAATTCAGAATTCTCTCATAGTCTAGGAAATGTATAGGCAAAGTGCTAGTATTCTCAAGTGGCTCGGTATACGTATGCGAAGGGGGGCAAGACGGTTACTCATTGCTAGGTTGTTAATGGTGATATTATCCACGAACGGACTATCAGGTCTAGTATCAGTTCTTTGACGACTTCGAATATCACGTAAGGGGCATATGATCGATCGTAGATCGCATAAGCTGGCAAGCAATGGATGATGTCGAGAAACAGGTCCCGGATTAACACTGCGTAAAACCAGCATAATCTCCTAGCACCACTGAGTAGGATGCATATGATGGGAAACGCAGAGTCTTCATCGGCCGAGGTATGAGCTTCTATTAAACAACCTCGATTCGCTCGTAACTGTATCATTGTTCGAAAAGGATTTGTAGTAGCTTCTGTCATTGATAGGCCCTTAGCACTGTACCGAATGCAATGAAGAAAGAAAAGAACAATACAATGATTCTTAATTCGAATAACGGCCATAAGCTCAAGTCGGAATCCCTCACCAGTGCCACCGAAGGTAAGAGAGACGAGAAGATTAGAGTCTGAAGGAACTGTTCTCAAAGCTTGAATTCCGCTACCCGGAGCTCCTTATGTTTAGAGAGTTGAGATACTGGCTCCTTGACTAAGCCCAGTACTGATCCCGACTTGGAAAGCTTAAGGTATACGATACTGATATCACCTCCGTAAGCGGAAGTGCGCAACATGAATGTATATATACGGGTCATTAACAGTATGTGATTAATCTAATCTAAAACGAGGGGTTTCTTTCAGCATTTTGATGCCCGGGTTTCCCTTGCGTTGGCGGCAAACCCCTAAGCTCTATCGAATTTTCATCGCTGAATGTGCTCAAACGCTCGTGGTGCACTCTGACTTCCTCAGTCTTCATCACGCCCCCGGAACTCATGGACATCTTAGTCTGGCTTTGGCTTCCATCGGAATCGTCCTGGAGATGCTCTTGGGACTCTTGCCATCCTGACATGATGACGACCGAATTTCGACCATATCGTGAGTTGGGGTTATATCGCTTTGACTGCCGAGCATTTGATGCCCCGGCTGTGTTTCTTGTGTCGACGTCGCGGGGCGTTGTGTTGGTCCTGTTACGGTTGTAGCTTCGTGAGCTTGACTTGAGTTCTCGATACAGCATACGGCTATCTGAATTAGCAAGGCGGCCACATAAGAGGAGAGGAAGCTGTGACATACAGAACTGGAATACAAATGGCCATAATGGAAGCGGCAGGTTCTGTCAAGGTCCAGATCGTGAGATCGACACGGTCATAGGTGATGTCCTCACTCTTCATACTGACGACCAGCACAGCCTTGACTATACCAGTAATTCCAGCGCTTTGAGCATGTTAGTACCTTGCTACTGCATGCTGATGACACTTTGTACTCACATAGCACCCAAACTCATAGCGACAGCAACGCCGAGTCGCTCTCGTCGACGCATGGTCATGCGCATCAGAATGACCCAAGGTAGTAAAGCAAGAACAAAGTCAAGAATCGCGGAGTAATCTGAGAGATGTAAGTCGCCAACCACAATCATTATTGATATCCAAGGACGTACAAGCAGCGAATAGTTGGAACGTGAGAAGCTTTGACTTGTCCCAGCAAGTTCCAGGCACCTTGCGATTCCAAACCCTCTCGAGAGGCGTGCATTTGGCGAAACCGAAGATCCAGACCAAGTTCATCGAGATGTTGATAGTGACGATAATAAAGATCAGAAAGTATTTCATCCATGCGTTGGTGGCAATCCGATATAAGGTGATAGCGAAAGATGTCTTGCTGATTGTCGTGGCCATTATACCAAAAGCGGCTCCCACGATGGTCGTCTTGTTTATTATTATGAGATTCTCATCGCTAATCGTAGCTGCGTGTCGTCCGAAGCCGAGAGATACGAGATATGTGTTGAGGGAGACAGAAATGGCGAGCGCCACCTATACTCAGGACATCCATTGGTTAGAGACAGCATCAAGAGAGGCATTTGCAGATAACTTACCCAGGCCGCGATAAGGCACCAATCATCATGCCATAAACCTTTACCTCTCCATAGTTTGCAGTAAACACGCAGAAACAACAAGATGAGACTCAGCAGGCACAGAGTCCATATTGACACCAGCAATCTGGTTCCTCGTTCATCTTCCATTGTAAAGCACCAAGAAGCAGAAGACGAGGGAAGTAAAAAAAGAAACGAGACGTCAAGACATGCGCGGCAAGCAATGGTGGGAGAACCAGACGCCGATCCGGATTTCGGGCAGCGAACAGCGGAGATCCTGGGAATAGTGGTCCCTGGGGTTTTATATACAAGGTCGCAGCGACACTCGGCCCCCCTTGGAATTAACCTTGATCAAAAAGTCCCCTCCGTGGTCAATCGTGTCATCAACATCAGATTCAGTAGGGATTGACAGACATAGCGGCCGAACAGATGGATTCAGCTGGGTCAGCGCTTTGATCGCGCACCCACCAGGATAGGGCTGTAGCGTAGAGATGGTGGCAATAGGAACCTCTGCAGCGCCCCCTTTTCTCCTTGTCGGAGCCGACTTTTACTGGGTTGATCAATGAGAATGGCGAATGGCTACAGTGGTCATTGCTAAGTTTGGAATAGCGGACCAGTGCCGCTAGACTGGTGATTTTGGTGCGTTGGTGGCTGAAAGCTCGGAGGACTGCCCTTCTACCGTCCACTGATACGCCGGAGAAATTCGTTCCCAGCTCAGATCTAACAAATGCCTGTCATCAAGAGCCGAATTTCCCGCGGCCGACCGGGTATAGCATGCGAGGATCAAACACACTGCCAAGCGAGACGGGCATTCAATCCAAGGCCCTTACACCTTATTCATAAACCTGGTGAAATGAGACGTGTTGGCTGCTTACTGACTTACCTGCGACATGGGTTCATGCTGATCCGGGTGCAATTCCACGTGTGTACCAGGGAACGACGATGATCTTTTCTTTTCTCGAGAAAAGTAGCCAGTATCATGGGACGAACCTCGCATGAACCGTGTTGACAGATCTTACAGGTCAGAAAAAGCAAGCGAAAGGACCCGAGCTCGATTAATTGTCACTGCTCGGCGATGAGAACCATGTCGGATGTAACCCTAGAGGAGCAATGATTTACGGTCCCTTGACGGAAATCATGGTTACAGAGTGGGAACGAGTCCAGTATTTAATGAACCGCGTATCATTGCATTGATTGATGACCTGTCAACGGACATTCATCCCGGAGCTACTAAAAGGTTCATTACAACCCACACGATTGTGAGACCTAGAGAAAAGTTGAGCATCCTTCGACCCTCTAGCTTGCTCACTAACCGCCAAACGATCTCACCAAGGGGAATTTTTGAGGTACCCGAAGGGAGCCAAGACTCTAAAAATATGGATTTCTTTTACGAATATCCATAGATGGAGCGGGGGATTGTCCGGATCCCCCGTATCACTCCATAATGATGGAGCATAATCCCCATAAGGTCTTCACGAATTGACCAAGAGTGACTCCATTCAGTGTCCGTCTCTCGGGGCCGTCCCTTAATCACGCAACAATCCCTTAGCGAGTGGCAGTCCAGCATCGGCTTTGTCCTCTAGGGGGCTACGTCCGCCATTTTAGGGCGTTTTGAGCGTCACTTAGTCCGCCGTCTAAGCCTATTTAGGGACTGGTTGCGATATTGGCGGCCCTTTGCCAATCTAAACCTTCTGCCAAGTGTCAACGGCTTTTCTTTACCTAAAGGCCCGGGAATACCGGCTTCCGCCGCAGGGATTCTAGGTCAGTTGGTCCAGCGAGTTCATGCTGGCGAGTGTTTATAATGGAGAAATATTGCAGTAGTCAGTAGAGTTATTTGAAGGTTGATGGAGCAGTCCTTTTGGGGAGATTTGCAACTCGAGATGTCAATGACTCGAGATCGGAGCATCATGTGGGGGAGCTGAACCTGATCGGCCACACTTGGTCGGTGTTGGAGAAAGGATATGGAAGGGATCGACAGACCTACCAAAGCATATTTCCTCCCAGGCAGCGAGAGATTCTGCGTGCTCGCTGCAATTCCTTCCGAGCAACAAAGTGGCAGTTCTTTTAGGCGAATGCTGGCTCTTCTTCGGATGCACAATCCCTGGGGCAAGAGAATGTAATTTCACTCAAGTCATGACATGGTACACCATGCCATTTGTATGGACAATGCTCCGTTCTCACGGCCCACCAGGCCTCGACGTCCGTTGAACTTAAAGACAGCGATCGACATGGCAAGCCACTGATGCAAGTTTCTTAAACGAGCTTCCTCATTTTTTCTTCCAGACGTTGTCTAGAAGCTCAGCTCGCGATCCTCACTCCACGCACCTTGTCCCTTCGTCAAAACGCTCCAAGATGCATTCCTCAAACACACTAAGTCTGCTCTTGGCGGCCTTCTCTGGTTATGCTTCTGCCCTTCCCCATTACCCTGCCCCTCCTGTTCCTGGCGTTCCTGGTGATCATCACCCTCCCGGACCTCCTGGCCCTCCAGGACCTCGAGGACCTCCCAAT